>CM028343.1:33316889-33482906 GCA_016618105.1 Dendrobium huoshanense
TTGCCACCACCACCACTAAAAAAGGGGTTATCAAGCAAAGATAAGGGAAAAGATATAGTCATCAACGAAGAAATTATCCCTAAAGATCATAAGAAGAAATTTGATACGAATAAAGGGATAGAGTATAATATCATTTCTCATTTGAGGAAGATCCCAGCACAACTCAGCATTTATGAAGCTCTTCTGATGTCAAAAGATCTTCGAGAAACTTTGATACAGGCTCTCAAAAATTCAGAGAGATATGAAGCATATTTCGCAGAAAGATGTTTGAGCGAAGTTCTTCATGCCAGAAATGAACCTGTTATTACATTCTCTGAAGAAGATCTCATGTTGGGGACTACAGAACATAATCGCCCTCTATATGTCACAGCAGAAAGTGATGACATCATAATAAGGCGAATTTTGATTGATCCTGGGTCTTCAATAAACCTCATGAGCTTGCGCACACTAAGGTCTTTATCCCTAGATATTCAACATCTAGGTTCAGATAAACTTATGGTGCATGGCTTCAATGAGAAAGGACAAAAAACTGTAGGTTCGTTTATTCTTCCACTGAAATTTGGAGAATTATACACAGAAGCCAAATTTCATATTATCGATGCAGACACTTCCTTCAAGGCACTCTTGGGTAGACCATGGCTCCATGAGAATGGTCTTGTTCCATCAACTATGCACCAATGCATGAAATATCTAAAGGATGGGGAAGAGTTCCGAATTTCTGGAGATATACAACCCTTCGCAGTCCACGAAGTGAAAATTTATGATGATGCAAAATACTTCATTCCAAATAAAGTAAAGCCGATGAAATCTTCTGCAAGTAAAGCATCTACCATAATGAGTACAAAACAATTCAAAGGAGTTGAAGAAAAGGAGACAAGAAGAAAGTCACCAAATTTTCTGAAAAGGGCTAACACATTACCTAAATCAAATAAAGTTGTACTCCACCTGGGAAGTGACACGGAGGAAGATGATGATATCTCTGAAATCCACAAGCCCTTGATTAAAGAAAAGTCAAGGGAGAATACTTTTATAGTTACACTGATCCCTCCACAACATTTTAGAGAAATCGTATCCCGTGAGGTTCATAATGTTGAAGAGCTTAAAACATTTTATATACCTCCCCTACGTGGAAGTAGTGGACCGGGAAGCTTATTCTACAAATTTGGAGAGTATCAAGAAGATAATATCAATGAGCTTGGGAATTTCGATGAAGATACAGAAATAATTCCTACAGAGATGCCTAGATATTGTCCCAAAAGAATTCAGCAAATGATACAAAAAGCTGGAGTTCATAATATGGTCACTCGACGACGAGCACGTTTCTTTCAAAGAATGTGGTGTAACGAATTATCAAAAATGGGTAATCGTGATACAAAAGGCTTGGGATTTATTGAAGCAGAACATACTAAGCGAGATGTATGTTATGCGATAAACGACAAAAATCCGATTGATGAAAATATGGATATAAGTGAAGAGAAAGATGTGGAAGCTAAACCTGCACCTGAAGAACTTGAAGATGGAGGACAGGCTGCTACCATGGATGAGCTGAGGGAAATAAATTTGGGAACTGATGAGGACCCTCGCCCGACCTTCATTAGTGCTCTTCTCTCCAAGAATAAAGTTGAAAAGATGAAAGCATTACTCAGTGAATTCAGGAATTGCTTTGCTTGGACATACGATGAAATGCCAGGCTTATCCCCTGATATAGCTGTTCACAAATTAGCAATCAAATCAGGTGCAGTACCTGTTAAGCAAGCTCCAAGGCGGATGAGGTTGGAGATTGAAGAGCAAGTGATTGCAGAAACCAAGAAGCTCATCGAAGCAGGTTTCATTCGAGAAGAAAAATATGCTGATTGGATCGCCAACATTGTCCCGGTGAAAAAGAAGAATGGACAAATTCGCATATGCATCGATTTTCGAGATCTTAACAAGGCGTGTCCAAAAGACGACTTCCCACTTCCAATATCAGAACTGTTGGTTGACAATACATCCAATTATGATATATTCTCATTTATGGATGGGTCGTCGGGATATAACCAAATCAAAATGGCACCTGAAGATGAAAAGCATACATCTTTCAGGACTCCTATCGGCATATTCTGCTACACAGTCATGCCCTTTGGCTTGAAGAATGCGGGAGCCACATACCAAAGAGCCATGACACATATATTTGATGAGCTTATCCACCAGAAAGTTGAATGTTATGTGGATGATCTTGTTGTGAAAAGTATAGATCGAAAAGATCACCTCCAAGATTTGAGAATTGTATTTGAAAGAATCAGAAAATTCAATCTCAAAATGAATCCACTCAAATGTGCTTTCGGAGTTTCTTCAGGAAAATTTCTTGGGTACGTTGTACGGCACCGAGGAATTGAGGTGGATCCTAACAAAGTCAAAGCAATCATAGAAATGCCGCCTCCGAAAAGTCTCCGTCAACTTCGTTCTTTACAAGGACAACTTGCATTTATACGACGGTTCATCTCAAATTTGTCAGGCAGATGTCAACCATTTGCAAAGCTGATGAAAAAAGACGTTCGTTTTAAATGGGATGATGGCTGCCAAGAAGCTTTTGATAGTATCAAAAGATATCTTCTGAGCCCACCCATCCTTGCAGCACCAATTCCAGGGAAGCCTCTTATTCTATACACCGCAGCATTGAAAGAGTCCCTTGGAGCATTGCTAGCTCAGCACAATGAAGAAGGCAAAGAAAATGCACTATACTATATCAGTCGAAGATTGATCGGAGCAGAAATTCGTTACTCCCCAATTGAGAAACACTGCCTGGCATTGATATTTGCAGTCCAAAAGCTACGCCACTATATGTTGTCTCATAAAATTACACTGATATCAAAGATCGATCCGCTGAAGTTCTTGATGACAAGACCAGCGTTGACAGGTCGCCTAGCTAGGTGGGCGGTGATACTTCTGCAGTTTGATATCACATATGTCCCCCAAAAAGCAGTGAAAGGGCAAGTATTAGCAGATTTTCTGGCCTCACATGCCGTTTCTGCAGACTCGCCGCTCAATGACGATCTGCCCGATGAACAAATTCTAGTTGTTCTAGAAGAAGAGAAATCACAAATGTGGGAAATGTATTTTGATGGTGCATCATCAATTAAACCTGCCCAACCTCCAAACCTCCCCAAAGCTCGAGCTGGTATCGGTCTTATTTTCATAGCACCGAACGGAGGAATAATGAGATTTTCATTTGGTTTAACTGAACCTAGAACAAACAATGAAGCAGAATATGAAGCTTTAATAGCGGGTCTTGAGATCGCTATTTCAATGAAAATTCAAAATCTCAAAATTTTTGGTGATTCTCAACTCATTATAAATCAAGTAATGGGTATTTATAAGATTGACAGAATTGGATTGATTCACTATCATAGGCGAGTCCTCGAGCTCATGAAGCAGATTGCAAATATTACATTAATCCAAGTATCTCGAGCTCATAATAGTAAAGCAGATTCTTTAGCAAAACTTGCTAAAGAAATGGCAAGCATGAATGACGAGCCAGTACTAATCAGTGTCAACACACGTCGAGTACTAGAACCAGCAATTTTGTGTTCCCCGCAGATAGAGGGGTCAACAAATCCAAGTCAGCAGGACACAACTTCGGTTATTCCTCAATCTCCCCAACAAATTGTTCCTGAAAATCAACAAGATAAACCTCAGATGTTTACAGGAAGAAAATTTGGTAGAGCATCTGAATCTTGGCTTGAATGCCTAGAAGTTGAAGAGCAAAATGACTGGAGACAGCCTTTTATCAACTATTTCAGAGAAAACAAACTCCCTGAAGATAAATCATTAGCTACACAGATCAAGAAGAGAGCATTGCGATATGCGTTTGTCAACAATACGCTATATCGAAGGTCATTTGAGCAAATGTGGCTGCGTTGTTTAGGGAGGGATGAAGCTGATAAGGTTATTTCTGAAGTTCATGAAGGACTATGCGGTGCACATCAATCAGGTCCTAAAATGGCCATCAAAGTTAAAAGGATGGGTTATTACTGGCCATCAATGGTAAAGGATTGCACAAATCATGCAGATATATGTCACGAGTGTCAAATTCATGGCAATATCATACATCAACCTCCAAATCCTTTACATCCCACTATAGCGTCCTGGCCATTTGAATGCTGGGGGACAGATGTAATAGGGCCAATTGATCCACCATCATCTGCTGGGCATCGCTTCATATTAGCAGCAACAGACTATTTTTCTAAATGGGCTGAAGCAGTTCCGTTCAAAGAAGTCACTGCTCATCATGTGATTAACTTCTTCACTCATAATGTTGTCTACAGATTTGGTGTTCCGCGCCGCATAATCTCAGACAACGGTCTAGCTTTCAAAAATACCAAAATTTATAAATTCATTGAGCAACATAAAATTGATTGGAGATATTCATCAATCTATAATCCAAGGGCAAATGGATTAGCAGAAGCCTTCAACAAAACGCTCGTAAAGCTGCTCAAGAAAATTCTTACAAAAAATAAAAGAGAATGGCATACTAAGTTGGCAGAAGTGTTATGGGCATATCGTACTACATACAAAACACCAACGAAAGCAACTCCTTATGCATTGGTGTTTGGAGCTGAAGCTGTGTTGCCACTCGAAGTTGAGTTGCCGTCACTTCGGGTAGCTGTTCAGTATGATCTCACAGAAGAACAAAATGCTCGCCTACGAATGGAAGAACTTGATGCGTTGGATGAAGTCCGACTCCAGGCTCAACAAAATTTAGAGATTTATCGAGCAAGGATGGTGAAATCTTTTGACCGTATGGTACGCCATCGAGCATTTCAAGAAGGAGAACTGGTCCTGGTGCTGAGAAGACCAATTATCCCACACCGAAGGATTGGTGAAAAATTTGAACCAAATTGGGAAGGTCCTTTTGTCATCGAGAAGGTGTACCAAGGTGGAGCATATCAACTTATTGATTTAGAAGGTCGACGACCTATGCCCCCGATCAATGGGAGATACTTAAAGAAGTATTATTCTTAAAAAAGTAAGTTGAAGATCATTCCCTTGTAAAAGGAGATAATAATTCTAAGATGTCTTAGAAATTCTCCCACAAGACAGGGGGCATTTTTAAGTTTAAAAATGTCAAAAATCTGGTGACGGATGAAATTTTCCTTCAAGGCAGGGGGCATTTTAAATATTTATTTGGGTTATCATCGAACCCCAAATAAATATTTAAAATCATTCATGAAGCTATCACAGCATATATATGGGGCAGAAGCTGGTGCCTTCAAGCAAGCAAATATACGATCATCGCAAAAATTTAGCCAAAAATCTTGAAGTTCAGATTGAGAAGAAATTTTGATCTGCAACTTCAACAAATCAAATTCGACAAGTATAAACTGTCATAGTACAAGTCCAGTGCTCAAACAGATATAATATCAGTCTCAACAAGCCTATATGTGGCCGAGCCACTGATAGCTTTTCTTACTCAACAAGCCGTTATAAGAGGCCGTAGTAAGAAAGCGTCTGTTTTATTAGCCCGATGACAAATACTATCAAGTTTGATATTTGTCCAATTTAGCAAATCAAAGCAGTTCAGATTCAAAAATAAATTTCTCAACTAACAAATGGATTGAGGTAAAATTCAGAAAAATCTCAATCAACTCAAAGGCACCAAGCCGCAAAAAAAATTCCTATCAAATTTGGAAGCATTATCCTTCAATAAATCTATCAAGCACAAAGCTAAGATCGAAGGAGCTTCACTTCTTCAACATGTCCGAAAAAGCACGAAGCTTAGGACCGAAGAAGTTATCCTGCAGTTCTTATAAAGCTATAGGCTGAACTAAAGGAATATTGTCATCATCAAAGTCCGTCATGCAAAAAGCTTTGGATAGATGACTATTTGCCGCCGACCTAACATCATTCTAAAGGATTTAGGTCACCAATATGGATTCTTCATCAAGCCCATGAAAGCACAAAGCTTGGGCAGAAGAAATGTTAATTCCTGACAAATCAAAAGGATAAATCAGGGATATCTAAAAGACCCTCTATATGACGTCTAAAATTTAGTTTTAGAGATCTGTAGGGTCAACCAGTTTACAACAAACATGATCTGCTATAGAGCGCATATCATATTTGTTGGGGGGCATTTGTTGACTGTAACGGCAAAACCACCGTTCAAATCACCGACATACCCGATCGGACACGACGATTCGCTCACCGACTTCTTTCACCGACATACTCACAAAATAAAAACAAAATCTTCCTCTCATTCGGTTCCAACGCACACATACGCACAGAGAGAAGAGAAATGGAGTTTTCAAAACATACCTCTCGATCTCCCGTCCGCAAGAAGCCCGCCGACTCACCTGCGCCGAACTCGTCGATCCCATCCCCTCATCCGAGCCGACGCCGTCGAACTCGCCACTCGCCGCCGACGCCGGATCTCCCTACCTCCGGCCAGACAAGCCTCTGCCGACGCCGAACTCCATTCTCCGCTTCAAGCCTCAGGCCGACCCAACTCCGGCCGACACTACCGCCTCCGCCGCTTCCGTCGCCGACCAGGGTCCGATCTGCCGACCAAGTCGCTCCCGTGGGTGGCTCTGCCTTCGGCCCTAGCCCGATCGGGCTTCCTCCTCTTCCCGATCCTTCTCCCTCTCTCTTTATATTTTATATATATATAATATATAATATATAATATAATATGTATATAATATAATAATATATATATCATATATTATATGATATATCATATAATATATGTGTATATAGTATTATATTATATATATGATATATTATATATTATGTGTATATTATATAAAATATTATAATATATATAATAAAAAAATAAATAAATAAATAAATAAATGATTTTCAACAGGTGTCGAAGACCCCGGCCGTCGTACCTTAGGTCCGACCGGGATGATTTTAAAATTTGAAGACCCCGGCCGTCGCATCTTAGATCCGACCGGGATGATTCCAAATTGAAGACCTCACACAGTCGATCTTAGATCCTGGTGAGATGGTTTGAAATCGAAGACCCTACGCCGTCGACCTTAGGTCCGGATAGGAAGAACTACGGCAGAGCCGTCCCGATTTCTCCCTCGGTGGGGAGGAGACGCCGGGAGGCTGCCGAAATTTTCAGTGAACCTTAAAGGACTTGGACTACAAAATCTAAAATTGATTTGAGCACAATTCAAACATAAAAAATCAATTTTAATAAACTTTGATCAAATATTGTTTGCCTACACTCGAACTAGACTCAAATATGAACTCGATTTAAAATTGAATGGATATGTGATACATTCAAAATAAGCTTTTAATCAGGATCTCGCACTCCAAGAAATAGTTAATATATTTTGAGTCATTATCAAATCATAAAAGATCTTGATTTCTATGGAAATTTAAATAGACTCTGTTGATGTTGAATTATCTTGTCAAATATTCAAAATTTTAAATTAACATTGGTTTAAAAGCTCTCGAATTATTAATTAATAAGATAATATCATGTTTAAAATCAAATTATGGGATGAAGATATATTCCTCTTGCGATTAGAATGAAAATAAGTTTAAGTTGATTCTGCAAAGTCATGTACTTAACAATTCTGAGAAAAGTAGTTGATCAATTGTGAGAAAGAATGTATACATTGAGAACATGATGATTCTCATGCTGAGATGAAATGTTGCACTTGTCAAGTTAATAGGAAGAGGACTTCTAAAATCATATTAATGACGATGGCTGCATCCTAGATAAAAATGAGCATTGCAAGAATAATGAAATAAGCAGAGATGTTAAAAGTGATTAAACTATTAGTAATCATGTTGATGCAATGACGACCTTCGAGAAGATCACTTCAATCTCTAATGCATACTACAATTCACCTATAAGAAGGAATAGAGAATTCGTAGTGCCTTACAATAACTAGCCTACAAACAAAGATAAGGAGCTTGTATCAAACAAATTAGACTATCTATGAGAGAAAATATGAGAGCTTATAGCATGCAAGATAAGTCTCCTATGAACACAATCTCCTAACATCTATCGAGTAAAACTCCTCTAAGAATTGTGTCGAATGACAATAAAGAAGACAAAATTATTTGAAACGTCAAAATACATCTTATCTGAAGAAAAATTCATCGATAGCAACGCCACCGGATCCGCAACATGTGTACAAGCGGACAGAAGGCGTTCGTGGGTCCTTAAATGAAATCTCGGGCCATTTTCTAAACGAAATTACTTGCACAATGGATCATATTTAAATATTTTAAAATGCCCCATTATGTATTAAATATGATCTCTTTAAACTAAAATTCCTGCATGTGCTCCGGTCAATATGATAAAAGCACAAACTCAAATCGTCGAGAATGCTGTGCAGGGTCAAATACTACAACCCGCATGTGCTCCGATCCTTGAATATAAATGTCAAATCCAACGATCCGAGAATGCTGCGCGGGTTAAATATTCAAGTTTCATCCTCCTCCTCTAAAGGACTGGAGTTGACACGACTTGAATAACAAAATGCATCCCAAAATTCTACAAAAATACAAGCGACCTCAACTTCACCCCAATGATTGTCGTGTTGATCGAAAATCTCAACCGGAGGGGTCAAATTTCAAATCTCAAATCCAATAAAAGTCTAAATTTCTTGAAATAAAATCAATCTTCTAAAAACTCAAAACTAAAAATCATCCACCTTCCGCAACCATTTGTCGGGGGTGATAAATCTGAAATTAACCTCAGCTCACAAAGAGCGAATGCATGTCGGGTGTATCACTACGATTCATCCTCAAACAGTCTCTTGCCAACAGGGATGTGGCACGTGCCCTCTGATCGGGTGGTTTTGCCGTAAAATGGCACCATTATATTACGATCACGGCCAAAGCCCGTATGTTCCCTAAAGGCGTCAAACCCTTGAGCGATGAATCATAGGGTATATCCAATAGGCATAAAGCCCTCTGTCAGCTAAGGTGGATTCAGATATATCCCCTTAGACAAATACCAACCCAGGTCTACAAGGTATTCTTGGACGAAGCAACCCATGGCTGCCGACAAGGTGCCTTCTGTCAGGTTGGGTCGACTACCTCCTCTGAGTAAGTAGACCAGGGATCATGACAGCCCGGGACGACGGAACCATGGGATCTTGATCGGGCTCGTCTTCATTCCCCCCACCACCAGTTTTAAGTTTATGGTGATAAATTCCAAATTCCAAATTTCCAATTTCAAAATTCAAATCCAAATTCAAGAGTTAAAACCCTAAACTATTGCTATTATACGATAGGTTTATAACCTATTTGACCTCTTTTATGACTAGCCTTAATCGAAAGTTCTCTCTTGTTATCAGGAGGGGTAATTAACTATAGGGGCTTGCGCCTATAGGAAACCAGAACTCAGATCAAAAAGTCCTCACTAAAATGAGGGCGAAATCTCTGGGTAGTGTCTTATCTACAAACCCAATCTGCCTTCTGAAAATTCCCCCGGGATCACACATCCTAAAAATTGGAATTTTTCGGAGCCCACAAGTGGTAGAAGGCAACTTCTCTCCTACAGCTGCTGCCTACTTCTGCAAGCCGCATGAAGTGAAAGGGGGGCACTAGATTTTAGGTGATTTTATTAGTAGTCAAATGTCATTCATTTGCATATTTTTTGGATAGATTTTAGGTGATTTCAAGCACAAAAAAACTTTTACAAATGCCCATAAGCACTTTTATTGATGTGATAGGATGCATTCCAAATTCCCCTAACACCTTTACTCTAGTATTTCTTTTATCATACAAGGCTAGGTGTCAAGCATCATTTCTTTCTACAAATTTCATTATAAAAGATCAAAAGTCCAACTAAAATCCCGAATAAATGACTACATATCAACAGTAAAATGAATGAAGGAAATAGATACAACTAGTCATCACACGTTCACTATAGAAGCTGCAACCTGGCTGCGTGGAAGTATCTTGGAATAAGAAAAAATTACTGGGAAAGAGCTTTGAGGATGATCATGTATTCAAACATTAAACTTAAAATAGTGTTTGTGCATCAACATACCTTTATAATTTCGTCCCACATATCCCTTGCTGTAAATCCTTGAGCATTTCCAGATATTATGAAATAAGGGCATTCTGAAACATGAACATCAGGTGTCTCTTGACAACCTATTGCAAATGTCACTGGAGGTCGTTCATTTGCCGTTCTGCATTCATAGAATTGAATCAAGACTATGCGTGGTAAGAGAAATTACAGCATGCCATTTAAGCTAGAATATGTATGGTAAGATAAAGTATAGTGAGGCCCAAAACTCAAGTTACCTGTGGTGTAAAAGCACTCCACGGATGCCATCTTGTAGACTTCAGTTTGCAAGAAAAAATGCAGCAAAATAGTCAATAAAACTAATTCAAGAGAATTTCAGTGAAATAAGGCAGCGAAAAATAGTTCCAGGATAGTATCAAAATATAATTTGCCTTCATCCATGCTATGACCATAAAAGAATCACAAAATTGATCAAATAGCTATTTGCCACCTTCTTAATGAATAATAAATAAATAATATATGCCATTTTTCAACTGAATAGCATGCTTAATGTGCTAATCCATCATTAAAACTGAATTGAAGACGATCTACCATCTCTACCAAAGCACAATTGAAAGAAAAATTGCCTAACATGTGACAGAGTCAATCACGCATATGCTAAAGTGATAGTTGATATTTTAAATGAAGATTAAATATCTATTGAATGAAGAAATCAACAGGCCAGGCTGGCTAGGAATGTAGTGAAAATAGGATTGCCTCCACTTATGATCGTTTAATCTTGTGATTATAAGATTTACTTAAAAAGTGTTGGTCATGTGGAATTCATATAACGTTCTTCAGAAATTTTAGGGTTATCAAGGATCAGTTCATGTTTTTTTTTTTTTTTTTGTTGCTCAAGTTTTACAAAATGGAATAGCACAAAAGCCTATAACTCTTTTTTATGTATCCTGAGCCAAAAAGAAAAATGAAATTTTTGTTAGTGACTTAAGACCTGTTATGATTGTAGCACCAAATATGGATGGCACAAAGCATGTTCAAGCAACGAAGCTAATGCTCATTCACATTGACTTATTCTACTATGACTCAAGACTTTGTTCCTCTAAAAACTAAAGTTTGTTAGCCATTCATCAATACCCTAAAATATGTTGGACATCTTAGTGATGGAACAGGATACCTGCATCAGAACAAAGTCCCATCCCATTGCTACATAAAAAGAGATTCTAGTTGGGCTGCTTTGCAAAGGCATTGCCTAGGAGTTAAGACCAATGGGTCAAATGACGAGGGCACGATCAACTTTGCATGCTCCATTCTTTGAACCTTCTCTAAGCTTTAGCAGGCAAGCTACCTTAATCCGCCTTCAACTTCATTTCTTATATTCAGCAACTCAAACAAGCCCTAAATTTTCTTGCTACTCAAACTTTGACAAGAAAAGCATTGTTTGATGTTTGATCGTACATGCCCAAAGAACACATTCTATGCTTTCGAATATCACAAGGAGAAAATGTCTATTTTCATATGAGTTTGATTATCATTCATGGAGCAAAGAAGGCGGGCTTCATTTGTGCTAACGTTATCTTTAGGGAAGTCAAGGAGCTACCAAAGGAATGTAGAAAAATCAAGAAGCTCCTCAATAATAATAAGTCTAACACCCTATGAAGCACTCAATACAAATAAAAGAAAAATAAAAATCGACAGCTAAAACCCCAAATAGTTGGGTTAAGGTTGTTGATGATGATTCTGTGAAACACTGAGTATGCAGATAAGGTGAAAATAATGCTCAATCAGATATACAATTAATGACTTAATACCACATGTATAAAAGGAAACAAAGTGCTGTTTGAAGTTACATTATAGCTTAAGCACTAACAAAATTTAAATTCAATTCTCTAAATTCTTACATTATTCTGGAGTTGGAATGATTCCCAGAAACTTCAGAGCTCCCACCTACAGAGTTCTGCATGCATAATGGAGCCTTAATTAATTATTTTTCTAATAACAGTACTTTTCCAAGGACAAAAATTAAGAACAATAGAATCTTGCAACAAATCGCACATTAAAAAAGTACGGATCCCATCAATGAGATACATGGAAATATCATGAATTATATACTTGGGAGTATTCAAATCAAAGACCCAAATAGTTAGAATAAGATCAATGATGATGGTGAGGAGAATTTTAGAACCAGAAAAAGAGAAGAGTCCCAGTATCAAACTTACAGCCCATGTAAAAAGTAGAGTGATTTCTGCAGGTGTTTTTCCTGAATTGAATAACTGGAAGCACATTAAAAATGAAAAAGAGATCACAATTCTGTAACAATTCTGGAAAAGATAGTGCACCAAAAGAGAAGACAGTCATGTTTTTAATATAAATCTCCATTAATTTCTTACAGAGAAAGTAAAAACTGCAACAGGATAGCTACTTTGTTGATAATTATGGGGTATGACTGGTGAAATCTGCCGGCACGTTATTTTGAGGTCAGGGTCAGGTTCACCTACATCAATAACAAGAATGTATTTTATCAAGAATCCCATAAACAGTTGGCGAGGTAAAAATTCACTTCTGCCAAATACCATCATAGACAGTCCATGATCTTGGATATAAAGCATGATAAGTAGATTTTTCCCCGCTGAGGTTCCAATCCCAAGACTCAATACCAGGATTTCTACTCCCTCTGCAGATAAACGATACAGTTATCTTTCAGTAAAATTCATATTGCAATTCTCAATAAATTACACCATAATAGGATTCTAGGATAGTATATTGCAAGTAATACATTTAGAGAAAAGCATCTTTTATATTTTAATTAGATAACAATGACTTACCTAGGAATTTGTGCACTTCTTGGAGACAATACAGTAGAATACCTCTTGCCACCGGGTCGTGAAATGAAAACCTGGTAAAATTCAGATCCAATACCAAATGAAACTTTAGCCCATTTTGATGAATAATATTTACTAAAATGAAGTTCAAAAGACTATTTGATGAGGACATCAGTCCAAGATTTCGACATGTGTACCGTCGTCGGAGTCGTAGATCGACGGCTACGATCCAGAGTTTGTACTTTTGATATATGTTGTATTTTATTTATTTTTCTTTTTCTATTTTTCCTAGTTTACCCCTCTAGGTAGTGAGTAGCTATTGTAGCCCCGAGGGCATTTATATCTTTCTACTTTTCTTTCATTGAGGCCTATATATTAAGGTCTCTTAGCTTTCTATTGCATGATGATTTGATGAATAAAATTCTAGTTTGTTTTCTTAGTGATCTCTTGGTGAGTTCATGGGAGTGGTGAAGCCTAGGAGAGGCCAACAGAATACGCAACAGCCCACCAACGGGCGAGCTTTTGGTTTTTCTATTTTATTGTATTCTTTCGCCCTCCTTTTTCCCCCATACCGCCGGCTAACTCTAATCCCTCCCCTCCATCTGACGGCTCCCCTCTCCCCGTTGAACCCCTACCCACTGCCTGCTCCACTACCCCCAAGCCGTCGGCCATAGAAGCAAACCGACAGCCAGCCCTCACCCCACATCCCCTGTCGTCCCCAAGCCCAGCCCGCCAATCACATTGCCCCACTTTTGAATTTCAAACTCCATTGGGTCATTAATCACTTTCCTAAAATAAGTCTAAGTAATTAGGAAAGTTACTTAATTGGATTTCAATTCAAATTTGAAATTCAAATGCTTTCCAAATGCTAACACTTAAATTTGGAAACTTCTCCTTTTAAATAAAATCTGAAATTCAATTCAAATTTTATTTAAATCTTTGCTTATTGCTTGGGGCCCGCTTAATTAAACCTAAATCCTTCTCCCCCTCTCTCTATTTGGCCGGCCACCTACCCCCCTTCCCCTCTCTCTCCTATTTCATTAATTGCCACCAATTAATCCTCCTTAATTCTCTCCTAACCGCCGGCCCCCTTTATTGGCTTATTTTGAATTTCAAAATTAATTCCCCCTCCCATCTTTGTCAAAATCTGAATTAATTTCAGATTTTTGAATTCTCCAACCCTCTTCTTCTCTTCCCTAATCCACCCGAACCCCCAATGTCCCCTCCTCCTCTTGGCTGCCTCTCCTAGGTAGCGGCTCTTCCACCCCTACGTCCCAACTACACACAAAGTCCGCTCATGATCATGAATGGCAAATCCGGAAGTTGATCACGGCTTTGCTTACAGCCCAAGGAGATCGACATTCTCCTCTCTCCTTTCTACGAGCCAGATTGGGAATACGACGAATCGGTTGAAAGATACATCAACCGAATCCTATACAGCCTTGCCGATACGATTGAACTCCAACAACCCCGAGTACCGTGGGCTCTCACCGGACGACCAACCGTTCCTCCAACTCCGGCTCCTTTCCCGGCGACTAGTCCCCTCGGCATCACGAGTCTTCTAGTGGCATCCCTAAGCTTGCTTGCAACCTTCCTCCGCTAAGCATATCATTTCAAGAGTGTGAGTGAGGGATCCCAAGGTGAATGATCTAAATTTTAAACTGTAGATTTTGTTAACGTGCCATTTGCTCTACTTATTTATTTGTTGATGTAATTTTGAAAGTCTCCTATTGATCTTAATTGTAATTAATTGTCGTTACTTAGTTCTTCCGTGGAATTTTCTAAAGATCTATCTTGAAAACGCATTCGTTTATGTTTAACAACACCAAGTTCACAATTTATTAATTTCGTACAAGCAATTCTTGTTTCATCTTCATTGTATTACATAACTATTGACAAGTAATGGTTCTAAAAATTCATGATACTGGTACAGCCAATTCAGCCATACACTATTGGTTCCTACTCTTCGTAAAATGCCTTCATTTAAAGCATTTTTTTTAACCTTGAAACTTTATTTTCATATTAAAGTAAATTCATTACTTTTTTTCAGGCACTGGAGGATTAAAGTATGGAAGCATTTGACTAGTCCACATAAAGCTCCACCACTAGAGTAAACCTGTCAAACTTTTGTAAAGTGATGTTGAACATACAATAAATTAAGTTACCTACCTTGGATCCAATTAATCAGCGTGCTAACTTCTGCCATAGTTGTTTAAGTCCGCATTCTCTAGCCACGCCTAGAGCGAACCTTCTAGAATCTCTTATACCTTTTTTATTTTGTGTGTGCTATCAAGCATTTATGATTTCATTATTGTTGAGACAACTAATATGGCTTGAACAATGAAATTTAAAATAATCATATTGCAGCATAAGAATGGCATGGTCGCCACTGAATTAAAGATTTTCATATTTCTTCACTGTACACTCTAATCATTTTGCCATCAAGTCATTTCTCCTAACGCTCAACATTACCATACTGACAACTTACATAGAGTGCCCTAAAGCTTCTTAAGATCACATATTCATAAAGTGTCACAGCATTATTGACCAGAACCATAATTAATACCAATGGTGCCATCTAGGAAGAAAACTGTTAGGCCGGCCCAGGAGGGGCCGGCTGGACCGGTCCAACCTGGACTGGTCTTGGTTTACTCCAGGCGGAGCCAAAAGAAAGGAGAGGGCGGAAGTCCTGTGGGACCCAAAATGCATTAAATCAAGTTTGGGAGGGAAATTTTGAATAGGAGGGCTGTTTAGGGATTTTGTATTTCTCCTTTGACTTTAATTAGTTGCTAATGATAGAATTAGGGTTTTCATCTTGAGTGTGAGAGAAATTTGAGATCTAGGATTTGTGTTCTTTGGCTCTAGGCATGGCTAGAGAATCGGAGAGTTGTTTCTTCCTCTCGAATTGAAGAAACGTGTATCTTTTGTTGTTTTCCTGCATCTACTAGATAAATCCTTTGTTTCCTCGTTTTCTACTATTTTCCCCATGAAAGCTGTTGCGTTTTGCTGATTTTCTGCTGTAAACAGCAGTTTGCTCTTTATTTTCTCACTAATTTCAATTAGGTTTGCTTGCGAACTCAAGTTTTACCTTAGGGTTACTTGCGAACTCAAGTACTTCCTATCAAATTGGTATCAGAGCATCGTTTTGGGACCATCGGCGGCTGAAATTCTGAAATTTCAGCGGGTTTTTTAGCATCCGGAAGAAGATCACTTGTGATTCTTGGGAAGAGAGATGGGCGGGAAGAAGGTGGAAGTCTTTGGAAGGCGAAATCGGTCAATTAAAATCAGATTTGGAGGAAAATTTTTTTGATTTTCAAAATCAAATCACCTCCAATAATGAAAGGTTGGAAGGGAAGTTCACTGTGATGTAAGAGATGTTGAAGAAATTACTTGAGATGAATACAAATCCAACGACATCGGAAGCAAAAGAGACCACCGAAGGCCATGGAGTAGGAGGAAATCCGAACCAATTTAGGGGGAGGAAAAATCAGGAAGTGGAGATCCTTGAGGGAGAGGACGACATGCCACTTCTAGAGCCACTTTCTAGAGAGGAGATGAGTATGGGAAATGAAAAGAGGGGTGCTGATTTTGTGGGAAGAATGGAAGATTTCCACCACCGAGGGGCTGAATTTAAAAGGAGAAGAGGGGAAGTTGATGATGAATACTAGTTTGATCGCCGATGGAAGATAGGGATAGCTGGTGAGCCCCTCCTATTCGCGGCATGGGAGGATATGGAGGAGCCAGTGTAATATCACAATCTGCTCCAGGATCGTCCAGGACGATCTGGATCGTCCTGGGACGATCAGTGGAAAAAGAGTTCCAGAATTTGCCCAGAAGTGTTCCAGGTGTTTTCCTGTAGGCATCGTCCGGGCCGATCGAGGACATCGGCCAGGCCGATTGCACTGTTCACAAGTATCGGCCGGATCATCGCCCTGTGAGCTGTCCAGGACGATCTATTTGGTCGGATCGTCCCGGGACGATCTGGATATCGTCCAGGACGATGTAACTGTTCATAAGGATCGGCCGTGCAATCGCCCTGGAGTATCGGCCAGGCGATGTTGGTTTGGTCTGATCGTCCAGGACGATCGAGACGATCGGCCAGGCCGATCTGAAGAGGATTTAAGGGTTTCAGCCGATTTGAAGAGAGAGAAAAGATTTTTATAAAAAAATATCTGATTTTTCGTCTGAGGAGAGAGAAAAAGAAAGAAATTGGAAAAGTTGATTTCGGGAAGACGCGGAGCCGTTTTCGTTCGAAGTGACTGTTGAGGAAATTGCTGTGCTCGAGGTAAGGCACATTCCGTCTTTCTCAATTTTCAGTTCCGTTGTGTTTGGCGGTATTTTCTGTCCGGATTTCGTTTTCGTTACGGTTTTTCGTCCGTATCTTTTGATTGGTTCAGTTTTTACCGCGTAAGTTTCTGTATATCGTTGCCGTGCCGGGTGTGCACGTTTTGACTATATTTTGAAGATTTTTGTCCGGGTATTTTTGATTCGGCGATGTTTTTCGTAGACTACAATTTTCTGTAAAATTGTAAATGCTCTGTGCTGTAGAATAAATGTTCTGAAATATGATTATCTATGTTCTGTGCGAATTCGGTGAATTTTCTTTGCAGGAAATTTTGTGTAAATTCTGTATACTGCCGTTGTGCTGCCCAAATTTTGGGTAATTTCTGAATTGTTCGGATTTCTTCTGAATTGAAATGCTATGTGTATAAGCTATAAAAAGGGAGTTATAAGGGGCCTGAATCCTATGAGATTCAGTTAGTGAAACGGGAAATCTGAAATGAGCTCAAATCTGAAATCTGATATCTGTTTTGTTCCGGATCCGATGAATTCTGTTCTGGTGCTATAAGCACATCTGTTTTGGTGCCGTGAGCACAAAGGGAGACATAAGGGGCCTGGATCCTATGAGATTCAGTTAGTGTCTGGGAAGGGAGGCATAAGGGGCCGGAATCCGTAGAGATTCCGTTAGTGTCAGGGCATTTAGCTATATGTATCTGTTCTGTACGAAATTGTGATTCTGATATGATATGATCTGCGAATCTGATTTCTGATTTCTGTATAATTCTGACTCCGTTGATTTATTCTGTTCTGTGATCTGATCTGTACGATTCTGTTTCTGTTTTGATATCTGTTCGTATAAGTTCTGACTTCCGATTCTGTTCCGATTTCTGATCTGATTTCTATCTGATGAGTTTGGTTTTGGTTTCTGAGAATTTAGATTGGTGGTTTGTTGCTTTGCTGAGCTGTTGAGCTCACCCTTGCTTTTTGGTGGTTTTCAGGTTCTGGGAAAGGCAAGGAAGTCCAGGATTAGTTCAGAGTCTGATCAGTATAGGTACTTTTGTACTTTTGATTTTTGTACAGTCATGGCTTTTCTGTTCTGTCTTTCTTTCTGTTGAAAGCCATGTACTGTTCTGTAGATGATTATTTTTGAGGAAATGAAAAGATAGATGTTTTGTTCCGCTGCATTTGATGATTTTAGTAGCTCTGTTGTTCTGTGTGTGTCTGTTGAGTTAAGTATTTGGAAGATCAGTTCAGTAACCTAATCCAAAGCCAGATCCTGGATAAGAAGGCCAGCTCGTCGCGATCCGGCTCGGGCGGGATCCGTCCCCGTCGGGTCGGGTCGTGACAAGCTTTTGTGGTATCAGAGCACTGGTTTTGGAAACAGGTTGGATTGTAAAACAGAGCTCTAGGAAGTGATCAGTGAGTCTGTCTGGGGGTAGTTTTGGGTCGTTTGGCTTTTTATTGTGTTGTTTTTGTGTTGTTTTTGTGATAGTTTTCCGGATTTTCTGGATTTTTCTGTATGGATCAGCCAGACCCAGACATGACAGACGGTCAGAGTGCCGATCAGGCAGCACCAGTGGGGAGTACAGCCCCAGTGGTCGGTGCTGATACGCTGTCTCAGTTTGCTTCACTTGTTGCTCAGATGATGAGCGAGACTCAGAGCAGAGCTTCTACTGTTAGATCTGAGGATATTGATCGACACCTGCAGTTATTTTTGAGGTTGAAGCCTCCGAGATTTGAGGGCGCTGTTGAGCCCAGAGCAGCCGAGGAGTGGCTGAGGAGATTGGAAAAGACTTTTGACGGAATGCAGTGTCCTGCAGACAGGAAGGTTCCGTTAGCTGTTTTTCTGTTGGACGGAGAGGCTGAGCACTGGTGGGACGGCCAGCAGGCAGCCAGATTTTAGGGTAGACTGAACTCTTTGATCACTTGGGAAGAGTTCACTGAAGTGTTTCGAGATTGGTTTGTTCCCCCTTCTGCACGACAGCAGATGCAGGAGAGTTTTCTGAGGCTGGTTCAGGGGAGCAAGACGGTGATGCAGTACGAGGCTGAGTTTACTGCATTAGCCAGGTACGCTCCGCAGCTGGTTAGCACTTCTGCTGAGAGGTGCTACAGATTTCTGAGAGGATTACGAGACACTTTGAGGCAGCCTTTGATACCATTCAGGATCACTGATTTCTCTGAGCTTGTGGAGCGAGCTCGTCTGATTGAGAATGACATGACAGCTACTCAGCAGCGGTGGACTGCGAGTAAGAAGAGGTTTGGAGGTGAGACTTCTAGCAGTGGTTCCTCTGGAAAGAGGAGATTTGTTTCTGGTTCTGGATCTGGAGATTCCAGAAGGAGTGGAGGATCGTCTGGTACTGCTACCAGTACGACTAGTTCTGGATCTGTCAGTATGGCACCTGTGTGCCAGAGTTGTGGACGGCGACACCATGGCCAGTGCTACAGGATAGCTGGTCTTTGTTTCAGATGTGGTCAGCCGGGACATAGGATTGCAGAATGTCCACAGATGGGATTTGAGCAGCGATCTGAGGGCTTCGTCAGACCTGTTGGTTCAGCAGCAGGAAGACCGAGGACTGTTCCTCCACGTCCTGAGGGATTTACTGGTAGAGGTGGTGGTTCTAGTTCTGCACCACGGAGACCACCTACTGTTCAGAGGGAGCAGAGTAGTTCTGTTGCTTCAGCTCCTGTTCCAGTTCAGCCACGAGTTTACAGCTTGAGTCAGCAGGAGGCTCGTGATGCTCCGGATGTTGTGACAGGTACGGTTTACATTTCTGATCAGCCCTGTCGTGTTTTGTTTGACTCTGGAGCGAGTCATTCTTTTCTGTCCGAGCACTGTTTTGAGATTTTACATTTGGATTCGATGGTTTTACCAGTTTCTTTGTCTGTGATTTTACCGGCTAGAAATCCACTGATTGCTCGACAGTTTTGTTTGTGTGAGATTGAGATTTCTGGCAAGAAGTGGAAATCAAGTTTGATTCGATTGCCGATTTCTTCGTATGATGTAATTCTGGGAATGGATTGGCTGAGTCAGTATGAGGCTCAGATTGACTGTCTGAAAAAGCAAGTGAGTTTACTTGTGGCTGGAGAGAGAGTTGTATTTCAGGGATTACGAGGTGTTCTCTCCAGTCTGATTTCTGTGTTGGAGGTGAGCAGGATGTGGAAGAAGGGATGCCCAGTATTTTTGGCTTCAGTGCGGGATTTGAACCTAGAGGTTGGTTCTGTTTCTGAGATCCCAGTGGTACGGGAGTTTGTGGATGTTTTTCCTGAGGAGTTGGTTGGTTTACCTCCGGATAGAGATGTGGAGTTCTCTATCGATGTTTTTCCGGGTACCGCTCCGATATCGAAAGCTCCGTATAGGATGGCACCGAAAGAACTTTCTGAGTTGAAAGTTCAGCTTCAGGAGTTGGTTGACAGAGGTTTTGTGCGCCCTAGTGTTTCACCCTGGGGAGCACCTGTTCTGTTTGTGAAGAAGAAGGACGGTACACTCCGTATGTGTATTGATTACAGAGATTTGAACAAGGCCACGATCAAGAACAAGTATCCTTTGCCGCGGATAGATGACTTGTTTGATCAGCTTTCCGGATCTTCGGTATTTTCGAAGATTGATTTGAGATCCGGATATTATCAGGTAAAGGTAAAGGAATCTGATGTGGTGAAGACTGCTTTCAGTGCTCGGTACGGGCACTACGAGTTTTTGGTTATGCCTTTTGGGGTAACCAATGCGCCCGCTATTTTCATGGATCTGATGAACCGAGTATTCAGGGAGTATTTGGATCAGTTTGTGATCGTCTTCATCGACGATATTCTGGTATATTCTGCATCTGAGGATGATCATGCCAGACATTTGAGGATTGTGTTGGAGACTTTGAGGAGGAATCAGCTGTATGCCAAGTTCTCCAAATGTGAATTTTGGCTGAAGAGTATTTCTTTTCTGGGGCATGTGATTAGCGGAGAAGGCATTTCTGTAGATCCCCAGAAGATTCAGGCAGTTGCTGATTGGCCAAGGCCGACTACGGTATTTGAGGTACGTAGTTTCTTGGGCATGGCCGGGTATTACAGGAAATTTGTGAAAGGATTTTCACAGATTTCGACTCCTCTGACAAGACTGACTCAGAAGTCAGTTCCTTTTGTTTGGACACCGGAGTGTGAAGCTAGTTTTCAGAGACTGAAGGATTGTTTGACTTCAGCTCCAGTGTTGGCACTTCCGTCAGGTACGGAGGGTTTTCAGGTGTTCAGTGATGCTTCACTGAAAGGACTGGGATGTGTCCTGATGCAGCATGGTCAGGTAATTGCTTATGCTTCGAGACAGTTAAAACCACATGAGAAGAATTACCCGACGCATGATTTGGAGTTAGCTGCAGTAGTTTTTGCTTTGAAGATTTGGCGTCATTACCTGTATGGCGTCAGATGTGAGATTTTTACTGATCATAAGAGCCTGAAGTATATTTTTACTCAGAAGGATCTGAATTTGAGGCAGAGAAGGTGGCTCGAGTTGATCAAGGACTATGACCTGACTATTCAGTATCAGCCTGGAAAGGCGAATGTGGTAGCGGATGCTTTGAGCAGGAAGTCTTCTGGATTATCAGGTATTCAGCTTACCTGTGATGACTTTCTGATTCGTGATTTGGAGCGTTTGCAGCTGGAGGTGATTTCCTCCAGTGATTTATAGTTGGCTCAGATGAGTATTCAGTCTTCTTTGGAAGCACGGATTCAAGAAGCCCAGAAGTCAGATTCTGATTATTCGAAGTTGATAGCTCAGATTGGATCTGGTAAGACTCCTGAACTTCGAATTTCTGATTCTGGTGCTATTTTCTGTAAGAACAGGTTGTGGGTACCTGTGTTTGGAGATTTGAGGCGGGAGATTCTGTATGAATCTCATCATTCAGGCTACACTGTTCATCCAGGCAGTGGTAAGATGTATGCTGATATGAAGCTTTTATTCTGGTGGCCTGGGATGAAGAAGGATGTGGCGGAGTTTGTATCGAGATGCGAAGCCTGTCAGTTGGTGAAGGCAGAGCATCAGCGACCAGGTGAACTGTTGCAGTCGTTGCCGATTCCTGAGTGGAAATGGGAGGAGGTAACAATGGATTTTGCGATGGGTTTTCCTCGATCACGACAAGGACATGATGCCATTTGGGTAGTTGTAGATCGATTGACGAAGTCAGCCCATTTTCTTCCGATCAGACAGACTGATTCAGTTGAACGCTTGGCACAGATTTATGTGAAGGAAATAGTCAGATTGCACGGTGTGCCTCGTGTAATCGTATCTGATCGAGATGGACGCTTTACTTCCAGACTTTGGAAAGGCATTCAGCAAGGCTTGGGTACGAAATTGCATTTCAGTACAGCCTTTCATCCTCAGACCGACGGACAGTCTGAGAGGACTATTCAGGTATTGGAAGACCTGTTGAGACTTTGTGTTCTGGACTTTAGCGGAAGCTGGGAAGATCATATTCCGCTGATTGAGTTTGCTTATAACAACAGTTTTCAGTCCAGTATCGGTATGGCACCGTACGAGGCTCTGTATGGCAGGAAGTGCCGTACTCCTTTGACTCTGACGGAGGTCGGAGATAGACAGGTTTTGGGTGCCACTTTTGCTGATGAAACTGCTCAGAAGATCAGTTTGATAAGAGAAAGATTGAAAGCGGCTCAAGATCGACAGAAGAAGTATTATAATCAGAAGCTCAGATTTGTTGAGTTTCAGGTTGGTGACTTTGTTTATGACAAAGTCAGCCCGATGAAAGGTGTGAGCAGATTTGGTCAGGTAAGCAAGCTTAGTCCAAGGTATGTTGGACCGTTTGAGATTTTGGAAAGAATTGGAAAAGCTGCTTATCGCTTATTGCTTTCTGATTCTATGCCTGATGTGCATAATGTGTTTCATGTATCCACTCTGAGGAAGTGGGTTTCAGACTCTGGGAAGAAAGTATCAGCTGATGAGGTTGAGATTCAGGAGAATCTGGCGTACAAGGAAGAGCCAGAATTGATTTTGGCGTACGACGTCCGGAAGTTAAGAAATAAAGAGATTCCGATGGTTAAAGTCCAGTGGAAGCACCGGACTGCACGAGAAGCAACTTGGGAAAAAGAGTCTGATATGAGACGGTCGTACCCGTATTTGTTTTGTCTGAGTTTGGATTGGACAATGTCGAGGACGACATTTTTCTGAGTTGGGGAGATTGTAATATCACAATCTGCTCCAGGATCGTCCAGGACGATCTGTATCGTCCTGGGACGATCAGTGGAAAAAGAGTTCCAGAATTTGCCCAGAAGTGTTCCAGGTGTTTTCCTGTAGGCATCGTCCGGGCCGATCGAGGACATCGGCCAGGCCGATTGCACTGTTCACAAGTATCGGCCGGATCATCGCCCTGTGAGCTGTCCAGGACGATCCATTTGGTCGGATCGTCCCGGGACGATCTGGATATCGTCCAGGACGATGTAACTGTTCATAAGGATCGGCCGTGCAATCGCCCTGGAGTATCGGTCAGGCGATGTTGGTTTGGTCTGATCGTCCAGGACGATCGAGACGATCGGCCAGGCCGATCTGAAGAGGATTTAAGGGTTTCAGCCGATTTGAAGAGAGAGAAAAGATTTTTATAAAAAAATATCTGATTTTTCGTCTGAGGAGAGAGAAAAAGAAAGAAATTGGAAAAGTTGATTTCGGGAAGACGCGGAGCCGTTTTCGTTCGAAGTGACTGTTGAGGAAATTGCTGTGCTCGAGGTAAGGCACATTCCGTCTTTCTCAATTTTCAGTTCCGTTGTGTTTGGCGGTATTTTCTGTCCGGATTTCGTTTTCGTTACGGTTTTTCGTCCGTATCTTTTGATCGGTTCAGTTTTTACCGCGTAAGTTTCTGTATATCGTTGCCGTGCCGGGTGTGCACGTTTTGACTATATTTTGAAGATTTTTGTCCGGGTATTTTTGATTCGGCGATGTTTTTCGTAGACTACAATTTTCTGTGAAATTGTAAATGCTCTGTGCTGTAGAATAAATGTTCTGGAATATGATTATCTATGTTCTGTGCGAATTCGGTGGATTTTCTTTGCAGGAAATTTTGTGTAAATTCTGTATACTGCCGTTGTGCTGCCCAAATTTTGGGTAATTTCTGAATTGTTCGGATTTCTTCTGAATTGAAATGCTATGTGTATAAGCTATAAAAAGGGAGTTATAAGGGGCCTGAATCCTATGAGATTCAGTTAGTGAAACGGGAAATCTGAAATGAGCTCAAATCTGAAATCTGATATCTGTTTTGTTCCGGATCCGATGAATTCTGTTCTGGTGCTATAAGCACATCTGTTTTGGTGCCGTGAGCACAAAGGGAGACATAAGGGGCCTGGATCCTATGAGATTCAGTTAGTGTCTGGGAAGGGAGGCATAAGGGGCCGGAATCCGTAGAGATTCCGTCAGTGTCAGGGCATTTAGCTATATGTATCTGTTCTGTACGAAATTGTGATTCTGATATGATATGATCTGCGAATCTGATTTCTGATTTCTGTATAATTCTGACTCCGTTGATTTATTCTGTTCTGTGATCTGATCTGTACGATTCTGTTTCTGTTTTGATATCTGTTCGTATAAGTTCTGACTTCCGATTCTGTTCCGATTTCTGATCTGATTTCTATCTGATGAGTTTGGTTTTGGTTTCTGAGAATTTAGATTGGTGGTTTGTTGCTTTGCTGAGCTGTTGAGCTCACCCTTGCTTTTTGGTGGTTTTCAGGTTCTGGGAAAGGCAAGGAAGTCCAGGATTAGTTCAGAGTCTGATCAGTATAGGTACTTTTGTACTTTTGATTTTTGTACAGTCATGGCTTTTCTATTCTGTCTTTCTTTCTGTTGAAAGCCATGTACTGTTCTGTAGATGATTATTTTTGAGGAAATGAAAAGATAGATGTTTTGTTCCGCTGCATTTGATGATTTTAGTAGCTCTGTTGTTCTGTGTGTGTCTGTTGAGTTAAGTATTTGGAAGATCAGTTCAGTAACCTAATCCAAAGCCAGATCCTGGATAAGAAGGCCAGCTCGTCGCGATCCGGCTCGGGCGGGATCCGTCCCCGTCGGGTCGGGTCGTGACAGCCAGGGGCCATTAGGGTGACCCGAAGGTGAGAAAGCAGAAGATGCCCATCTTTGAGGGCGAGGATGGCCATGGTTGGATCTACAAGGTGGAACGTTATTTTTTCATCAACGGGCTGACAGAGGAAGAGAAGCTAACGGCGGCAGGACTATACTTAGAGGGAAAGGCACTAGTTTGGTACCAATTGAAGGACATGAGGCAACCCATCAGGAGCTGGAAAGAGTTCAAGGAGTGCTTATTGGAACGTTTCCAAACTGGTATGAGAGGAGACTTCTATGAGCAATTCTTTGCATTAACGAGGGAAATGGACAGTGGCAGAGTACCGTGATCAGTTTGAGTACCTAGCGAGCAGGTTGGATCGACTATCTGAGACCGTGCTTGAAGGGAACTTCAGAAGGGGATCAAACCGGAGATCAGAGTAGCTGTTTGAGTGATGCGACCACGCGACTTGGGGGAGGCCATGGAGTTGGTGCAACTGGTTGAGGACCAGAAGCAGCTGGAGAGGGGGGCTCGAGGCAGTAGCTCCAGGGGATCCTATAGGATGACTACTACTTTCCTAGCTCCCAAAGGAGCCGCATCGGGGGGTTCACGAGAGGCATCAAAGGAGAGGACTGGAGGAGGGGGGCTAGGAGAAATTTTAAGAAGCTGACTGAGAAAGAGATCCAGGAGAAGCGGGCTAAGTGGTTGATTTTCAGATGCGATGAGAAGTACATATCAGGGCATAGGTATAAGGACCAAACTCTTCAAGTTCTCACCATCTGCGAAGATGAGAAAGCTGAAGAGGGAGGTGAGAGCGGGATAGTGGAGGAGGAAGAAGAGAAGTTACATCTAGATGTAATTGAAGTCTCTCTAAACTCAGTGGTGGGATTAACACCAAATCACACCATGAAGGTGAGAGCAGAAATAGGGGGTCGGGAGGTAGTGGTGCTGATCGACAGTGGGGCACCCACAATTTCATCTCTAACCAGATTGTAAATCTGTTGGGGGTGAAATTAGTTGACACGGGAGGATATGGAGTGATGATGGGCATGGGGAAAGTGGAGATGGGGAGAGGAGTGTGCAGGGGAGTGGTGTTGACCATTCAGTGTGGGGGAAGAGGGAGACATTCCGCTGGTGGTGCAATCACTCATACAACACTTCAGAAAAGTGTTCCAGCAACCTTAGGGCTTACCATCACCCAAAGAACAAGAGCATACAATCATTCTGAAGGATGGGGTGTCACCATTAGTGTTCGACCTTACCGCTACCCCCAGATTCATAAAGATGAAATTGAGAAGCTGATTAAAGAGATGTTGGAGGCAAGGATCTTCAGACCCAATGTGAGTCTTTTCTCTAGCCTAGTCTTACTAGTCAAAAAGAATGATGGGAGCTAAAGGTTTTGCATGGATTACAGGGCTTTGAACAAGGAGACAGTACCGGATAAATTTCCCATTCCGGTGATCAACGAGTTATTAGATGAGCTGCAAGGAGCAGTTGTGTTTTCCAAAATGGACCTGAATTTGGGCTACCACCAAATAGAATGAAAGAGGATATTCATAAGATAGCTTTCAGAACGCACGAATGGCACTATGAGTTCTTGGTGATGCCATTTGGGCTCACTAACACCCTGCTACTTTTCAGTCTTTAATGAATAGGTGTTCTGGCAGTATCTCAAGAAGTTTGTGCTAGTCTTTTTTTATGACATTTTGGTATACAACCAAACAGAGGAGGAGCGCTTTAAGGAGGTTCTTAAAATTCTACAAGCATGTCAGTTGAAAGTTAACCTAAAGAAGTGCAGCTTCGCCCAGTCTAGGGTGGAATATTTGGGACATGTAGGGTCTCAAGATCAAGTGGCAGCCGACCAATCAAAGCTTGAGGCAATGCAGAAATGGTCAATGCCTAGGAACATAAGGGAGTTGAGGGATTTCCTATGATTGACTGGCTACTACAGGAGGTTTGTGAAGGAGTACAATACCATCGCTTGTCCTTTGACCGAGCAACTGAAAGAGGACATTTTTTTGTGAGGAGAGGCGACAACCCAGGCTTTTGAGAGGTTAAAAAAATCCATGACGACGGTCCCAATGTTAGCTCTTTCAAATTTCAGCCAGGTCTTTATAGTGGAGACCATGCATCAGGGTATGTCTTGGGAGCAGTGTTGATGCAGAATCACAGGCCTATAGCCTACTTCAGTCAGGTGCTATCGACCAGGGATCGATTGAAGTCAGTATATGAGAGAGAGATGATGGCCATCGTCTTGGCCATTCAGAAATGACGCCCTTATCTTTTGGGTAGGCATTTCATTATTCGTACGGATCAGAGGAGTTTGAAATACTTGTTGCAGCAAAAGATGGTGACCGAGAAACATCAGAGGTGGCTGTCAAACTTTTAGGCTATGATTTTGAGATCTAGTATCGGCCAGGGGTGAAAAATAAGGCGGCTGACGTCTTATCCAGATGTGCTAGGGAACTTGAGGAGTTAGCAGTCTCAGTACCACTGATGGTTAACTGGGGGGCCATCAAGGAAGAAATCATGCATAACGAAGAGTTGAAAAAGATCAAGGAAGACTTGAAGAGGGATAGTTTAGCCATTAGGGGTACTATCTGGAGGGGGAGAGGTTGTTACATCAGGGGAGGTTTGTGATGCCGCGAACATCAGCACACATTCCTCACTTATTACAGGAATTTCATGGCAGTGCACCAGGAGGATTACTCCAACCATAAGCACTTCCAACAGAGTATGGGAGGAAGTGTCCATGGACTTCATTGACGGCCTACCCCGCTCAGAGGGATTCACAGTCATTTTAGTAGTGGTGGATCGACTTAGTAAATATGCCCATTTTATTCTCCTATAACATCCCTACACCATAGTATCAGTGGCAGCAGCCTTTATCAGGGAAGTGGTTAGATTATATGGGATTCCTGAATCGATTGTGTATGATAGAGACAAAGTGTTCCTCAGCCAGTTTTGGAGGTAGCTTTTCAGGATGCAGGGCATTGTTCTCAAGAGAAGTACCGCCTGCCATCCACAGACAGATGTTGTGGATGGCAGGCATAGGTCGTAAACTGGAGCTTGGAAACATATTTGAGGTGTTTTTCTTCTGAAACATCGCGTATGTATGCGAATTGGTTACCTTGGGCTGAGTATTGATAAAATGCATCATATCATTCTGCTTTTTAAATGACTCCTATCAAAGTGATGTATGGCAGGGATCCCTCACACCTTGTGCACTATGGGAGGGGAATCACACCAGTTTCTTCAGTTGAGCTCTGTTTAAAATTGCGCAATAAGAGGCACGCCTCTGCGCAATTCTGTCCAAAAGCGCCTCGAGGCGCACGCAATTTGGACACTGATTGAGGCGTACGCCTCACCCTGTGTGAGGTGCGCCTCAATTGCGCAATTGCGCAATTATGGGTGAGGCGTATGCCTCATCCAAATGGTCTTACCTACTTAAAATCAACCATTAAAAAAGCGGACGAGGCGTCCGCATTGAGTCGTGTATTCGCGTATAGGATTAGGGCTTCCTGTGAGAATTGAAAGGCGAACTAGAGGCGAAGCCGTGAGGGAAATAGACGAAGTTGTGAGGGAAGGAGACGAAGTCGTGAGTGTAGGAGACGAAGTCGGAAGGATACGACACAGGGAAAGAAACGAAGCCGAAGTTGTGAGTGCAGGAAACGTTCAGGCATCGGTTAGGTCGGAAGAGAAGGTACGCGGTGTTGTGGCCTTGACTTTGACATGCAGTAACGAAAGCTTGAATAACTCCTGATTCGGCTTTCTTTCATTCGTCCGCTCAGTACAAGCTCGGTACCACTCAGTACAAGCTCGGTACCGCTCAATATTCAGAGAAGAAATCTTCAAATCCGGAGGTGAAGCTTGGTCTATATCATTGTATGGAAAGACTAATACCGGAGCAGGCAGATAGGGAGCTTGCAGATTTACAACTTGTTCTATTCCAGAATAAAGAGGGTTTTTTTGGTTTGAATGCAGCAAAAGCAACCATTTTCAAACGGTCTCCATGTATAGTTATTTTGGTAAATGCATGACACTTTATTCAGTTCTAATTATATTTTTTCTTGAAAACAGTTGAATGGTGGATCCAATTTGGTGATTTCACCCCTGAGTTACAGAGTTTTGCTGTAAGAGTGTTGAGTCTCACTTGTTCTTCTTCTGGGTGTGAGCGAAACTGGAGTACATATAGTCAAGTGAAAACAAAGAGAAGAAATCGGTTATCTACACTCAGAATGAACTCCCTCGTATATATAATACACAACAAGAGGTTAAAAGATAGGAGGTTGAGGATTAAGGGGTTGAAGAATGATGAGGACCCGTTGGTGTGTGATGATGTGTCATCTGATAATGAGTGGTTCATAGATGATGAGACAGATTTGTCATTATCAGACTTACAGTTAGAAGATCTAAATGTGGATGTCTTGAGGGGCAAAGCAGATCAAATGAGCACATCTTCTAGTACCACACC
Source organism: Dendrobium huoshanense (assembly GCA_016618105.1). Taxonomy (NCBI): domain Eukaryota; kingdom Viridiplantae; phylum Streptophyta; class Magnoliopsida; order Asparagales; family Orchidaceae; genus Dendrobium; species Dendrobium huoshanense. The sequence continues at coordinate 33,346,482 of CM028343.1, forward strand.
ACACACATCCACTAGCTCTGCAGCACAACAATCAAGTAAAGATATTCCACAACTTCTTGTATGCTATCGTAGTATATTTATATCAAGTGAGCAATTAACATGCTAATGATCTTTTCTCTTATTAAACAAGGAAGAGAAAAGTGAGTCATATTAAAGATGATGATGACATGACATTCATAAATACAATTGGAGAAGAAGATTCCCTTGAAGACCTATTTAGTGATGGGATATGATTGCATTTTATATGTTTTTTGTACTTTGGGAGTTTTGTTAAACTAATATTTTGTGATTTTGTACTTTGGGACATGATTTTATTGTATCTACTTTCTTACTTTCCACTATTTTCATATATCATTTAGATGTTTTTATTGTAAGATACAATATTGCCATTATTTTCCTGCTAAAACCCTTAATTTTTCATTTACGCAATTCTGTGTCCGTGAGGCTTACGCCTCGCCTCACGGACGAAAACCGCCTCAAGGCTTATTTACGCAATTTTAAACCTTGCAGTTGAGCAGTACTTGGAGGAAAGGGACAATGTGCTGGAAGAGTTGAAGAAACATCTACTAAGGGCACAATAAATCATGAAAAAAACATGTGGATTCACATATGAGGGACATGCAGTTTGAAGTGGGAGAGGTGTTCCTATAACTACGCCCCTACAAGCAAAGGACAGTTGCTAGGAGGGGGAACGAGAAGCTGGCACCGAGATACTTTGGCCCCTATGAGGTGTTGGACAGAATTGGAGCAATGGCGTACCGACTGAAGTTACCACCATCAGCCACCATACACGCAGTTTTCCATGTGTCCTAGTTGAGGAGAGGTCTAGGGGAGCATTCAGTTAGTGCAGAATTCCAAGCTACACTAACTGAGGATTTGGAAGTAGTTTTAGAACCACTGGAGCTTACAGGAGTGTGATCAGATAAAGAGGGCAACAAAGAAGTGCTGATCCGATGGAGAGGCCTTCCCGACTATGATGCTACTTAGGAGCCATTTGAAAGAATGAAAGATCAATTCCCCTCATTTCACCTTGAGGACAAGGTGAGTCTTTGGGAGGGGAGTACTATTAAGCCGACCCATGAGGGGACAGCTGGACTGGTCCAACCTAGATCGGTCCTGGTTTACTCCAAGCAGAGCCAAAAGAGAGGAGGAGGCAGAAGCCCTGTGGGACCCAGCATGTATTAAATCAAGTTTGGGAGGAAAATTTTGAATAGGAGGGTTGTTTAGGGATTTTGTATTTCTCCTTTGGCTTTAATTAGTTGCTAATGGTAGAGTTAGGATTTTCATCTTGAGTTTGAGAGAAATTTGAGATCTAGGGTTTGTGTTCTTGGATTCTAGGCGTGGCTATAGAATCGGAGAGTTGTTTCTTCCTCTTGAATTGAAGAAACGTGTATATTTTGTTGTTTTCCTGCCTCTACTAGTGAAATCCTTTGTTTTCCTCAAGTTTTCTATTATTTTCCCCACGAAAGCTGCTGCGTTTTGCTGATTTTCTGCTGTAAACAGCAGTTTGCTCTCCATTTTCTCACTAATTTCGATTAGGTTTGCTTGCGAACTCAAGTATTACCTTAGGGCTACTTGCGAACTCAAGTACTTCCTATCAAAAACACTGCACTTGCTAGTAACAGCAACGTCAAATAAGGCAAAATAAAAAAAAACGGTAGGCTGGCCAAATAGCCGGATATTTAAAGTGTCTACTACATATGATGACTTTAGTGAGTCCTCCTATGTGAACAGCGCCAAAATGCACAAGTTTATTGAAGGTAGGTCTAGTTTTTAGTTCAAAGTTAAAAATAGAATTAAATACCAAATGTTGAAAAGTGAAAATGTTTTTGTAGACAATTTCCTACATCATGTAAATTTCATATGCAGAAAGACTCACAGAAAACTGATTAGCTAAGACAGGGCTTTCTTCACAAACTTCAGGAAACAATTGCCAATTTTGAAAATATCCTTTGTAACTTCTTCCAATGCTTCCTGCACTGCATGTAAGAATACATGAAGACTATCATGGATTACAAGACATTGCGCAACTCAAAAGTTTAGCACCGTTAGGAATTTGATATAACTAGGTAGTCAATATAGCTTAAGACAACAACAATGTACATTAGCAAACCAAACAAAAAAATAAAAAGATTAAACCGTTGGAGAAAACAACCCGTTCTTAATAGAATCATAATCAGAGGTGTTTGGTAAAAGGTGCACCTAAATTTTATCTCAATTTTCAAACAGCTTGAAAATTATCAAAAAAAAGCAAAATTCTATGTTCATTAAGATTATTTTGATATATAGAAGCACACCGAGGGGGTGACTAAAACAAAAAGTGCAATTAAAATTTCTCTTAAAATTTATCTCATTTTTCACAATCTTAAATATTATCATAAAATTATAATAAAATTCTACACTTCATTATGATTATTTTGATATATATAAGCATATATATATATATATATATATATGCAGTTATAAATTAATTTCTTAATGGAAAAGTGAGTACCTTAATTATTATTATTAAAACGGTGTCTACTGTGACAATTTTATAATTTTTATTAGTTATAAAAAACTTTAAGACTTGATCTAAGTGTTACATATTGCATAAAATATGATTGATGATCACTTTGAAAATTAATTATTTTATATATTTCAACAACCATGCATATATTTCAAATTGTCTTGTATTATTATAATTTAGAAGTATGATATACTCACTGAGTTATGTTATCACTCACCTCTATTATTGCAAATGTATATAGATATTATTCAAATAATTTAAATGAATGAAAGATGAGAGAATATTTATTGTAGACATGACGCTCCGAGAGAAAGGTATTTATTTGAAATAGTTATACTATTTTGCTTTAAATTACATCTGAGGTTTTAGTTACTCTTTCAATGTATTGGAAATAGTTATTATTAAAAATATTGGCAGAAGAAATTTTAACTAACAGCCCGATCGGCTATTTTCATCTCGTTAATTCAAGCCTCTGAACCGATTCATAACAGTATCTTTTTATTTTCTTCTAGATTTTCTTTAGCAGAGCAATGATGGCCTAGAATGGTACATTAGCGGTTCTGCAAACATAATGTTGCAACACCTAAGATTACCATAGTAGGTTGGGTCCCAAAAGAGTATTTGTACTTCAGATTTTGTTATTTTCTGCCTCAGTCTATTTAATTATTTGTTGTGACTAACAAATTGATTATTGGATTATTCAAATGAAATTTTCTTCTTTATATGCTAAATGTGTGATTGATGAATTATGCCTTGATAGTAATTCGCAAAATAAATCTGCCTTAACTTGTTTCTGTAACTCACATTCATCATTTCCTCATTTTTCTCCCACTCCTTTCCATTTGCTTTCCCCTTATTTGAAATTTGAAAGCTCAACCGAGTTTAAAAGGTGCCATAGCACATATACCCTGTATTCATTAGCAAAATTCCCAGTTCTGAGCTGAAGCATGGTGCTTCTGATCATTTGCAGCAACGTTCCTGTACTAGGTGAATCTAAACCCTACCAACAAATTTTAGCAGAAGCCTCACAAAGAAGATTGCATGATAGTTTTCTTTCTAGGTTTTAATGTTAAGGATCAATCTTTTATTTTTCTACTAACAAATTTTAGAAGTTCCAATTATTACACATTTCATAACTTTGATCATTTTTCCATTGCATCTATTAGTATTTTATTTGGATTACTTTGCATGTAATCATAGAATATCAAATGATTGCCTTGAATCACATATGTACATTACCTGTCAATGTATGCAGGTAGAAATAATTTTGTTTCACTTGTAAGATTCAAGAATTTATAAGAATAAGTTGCTCACGCGGGGTATTATGATATCAAATTATGTGATGTAGGCTAAGTAAGAACATACCCAATGCCACCTAAAGGAACGCCCAGAGAAGATGCAGCCTCCCACTTCTTGAAGGGATTATAACTGGCACTCTAAATCACAAAAGCAATGGTTACGTTACTAAAAGTAAATATAAGTTGAAAAAATCTCTCATGTATACACAATGTCTTTATTCTAGAACTCACCCGTCCTTTCAAAGTTTCTCTGATGTAGCTATGACACAATTTCAAAACCATCGGACCCTTAAAAAAGAAATAAAGTTAGATAATTTGATCGATATATGATTTGCATCTCTTGAATAGACAAAAGATTATCTAAATGATTTGCTAAAAAGACCAGTGCATGACTGAAGGGATCTAAGTTCCAAAAGTACCTATAAAAATTTATTTATCATTAAATCTCATTTATAAGAAATAGTAACATGGACCACAATCATTTATAGAAAATGATGAAGAGAATATAAAATCAGATCTGAAGTTAAATTCAATGGATAACTTCGAACATAAATTCCATTATTCAAGTTAGTGTGAAGAAATAATAGTTCAATTTATCTTTCCTCCATGGAGGAAGAAGAATTAATTGGCATATATGTGAAAAGGTTGGAGTAGCTCCAGTGGCAGATAAGATTAGAGAGAGTCGTCTTAGATGATTTAGTCACATAAAACGGCGGCCTTTAGATGACCCGGTTAGGAGAGTAGATGTATTAGATCTAACCTATGTTAAGAAAGGCAGAGGTAGACCTAAAAAAACTTGGTTAGAAAATATTAGAAATGACCTTTCTTTATTAGATCTAAATAAGAATTTGACTCTTAACCAGACGTACACAATGAAAAAAAAAAAGAGGATTCATGTAGCTGACCCCATGTAGTGGGATAAAGGTTTGATGTTGTTGTTGTTGAGGAAGAAGAGCAAGGCTAAAAGTACAAAAAATGGACAAGAACCCTTACCCAGAATGCAGCATGACGTTTCAGACTTGCTTATCTCAATATCTAGAGGCAGAATGTGCAGAATAAGGGCCATTGGACCCAAGTCAGGAGAAAAGAGATCAAGACATCATTTGAAAATGTTATCCTATAATATTGAGATGTGTAGTTGATGGGGACATCAGATCGTGGAAGGTCTATCAGAGACGTGGTCGTTGTGGGCTCCGAAAATTCGGCCCCGGCCTCCGCTCGCTTTTCTTATTCGGCGAGGGAGTTTTAACGAACTAAGTTCCGGGGTAAATTTTAGAAGGCAGATGAGTTTGTAGATAAGACACTACCCAGAGATTTCGCCCTCATTTTGTGAGGACTTTATGATCTGAGTTCTGGTTTCCTATAGGCGCAAGCCCCTATAGTTAATTACCCCTCCCGATCACGAGAGAGAACTTTCGATTAAGGCTAGTCGTCAATCAGATACGTAGAGTATACGTGGTATCTGGCATATAGTAGCAGCATAGGTTTAGGTATTTTGAAATTGGGTTTGGATATTTGTAAAGGTTTGGAAAATTTGGAAATAATTGAAAATTTGGAGATTTTGATATTCAAAATAGAAACTGCACCATCTTGTACTTAAAGCGGATGGTGGGGGAATGAATGATGGACCCGATCAAGATCCCATGGTTCCGTCGTCCCGGGCCATCGTGGTCCCTGGTCTACTTAGTCAGAGGAGGTAGTCGACCCAACCTGACAGAAGGATCCTTGTCGGCAGCCATGGGTTGCTTCGTCCAAGGGAACCTTGTAGACCGGGGTTGGATGTTTGTCTAAGGGGACAAATTTGAATCCACCTTAGCTAACAGAGGGCTTTGTGCCCTATCGATCGTATCCTATTGATTCATATCTCAAAGATTTGATGCCAACAAGGAACGTATTGGCTCTGGCCATAACCGGTATTTCGTGGTGCCATTTGGCGGCAAAACCACTCAGTTCAGAGGGCCCCGGGTCATAACCGTTTATCCTACGGTGCCATTTGGCGGCAAACCGCCGGTCAGAGGACACGTACCACGTCCTTATTGACAGGAGATTGTTTGAGGATGAATCCTAGTGATATTTTCGACTAGGCATTTACCTCTTTGTGAGCTAGAGTAAATTTCAATTTGTCCGCCTCAGCAAACTGTTGCGGAGGGCGGATGGATTTTGCTTTAAGTGCGTTAATGGATTTATTTCAATTTTAAATATTTTTAGGATTTTTTGGATTTTGAGATTTTTGTGGAGTTTTCGGATTTTTTTTGGATTTTGGGTGGAGCTTTGAGATTTTTTATTTTTGGAACGACATTGGAAATTATTTGGAATGGAACCCTCTGGTTGAGATTTTTGTTCAACGCGGCCATCATTTGGGTGGGGTCCTTTTCATTTATAGTTTGAACCTTGTCAACTCTGTCTGGATGTCGACAGAGGATCGGGTTTCGTAGGCTTTATGCCTTTGTGAGTGAATTCTATTGATTATAGGCCTTGAAGGCCTAATATGAGTGCACTAAAATAAATACACCGATCCCCACAACCGTATATTTATTTGATGGTTCGAACCCTGTCGACTTCTATTGATCCGTATAGAAGGATCGGATTCGGACTTGAATTCACTTGTTGATCCGCGTAGCATCCCTAGGCGTCACGTGTGTACCAATAACACGCTCGCCGGGGCCCATGCGGGTCGAGATCGTATTTTCCCCTTTAGTGTACCTATGTGTATACAAACTACGGTGCAAGCGCAGGGGATTTTAAATAATGTTAGTTGTGCATGTAATTGCAATTTGAATGCACACAATATTTTATTTGAGAGATTATGTACGCCTTCTGTCCGCTAGTACGAGTGTTGCGGATCCGGTGGCGGGGCATTGCAACTTGTAGACGCCTTCTGTCTGCTTGTATTTGTGTTGCAGATCCGGTGGCGTGGCGTAGCAGCTTCTGGATAGAATTGTTCGCTGCTTCGTACATGTAGACTGTCGTGCACTACTTGTTGATTTTTGTAGGCGGGTCATAATGCACTAACTAATCTCCTGCCTTTGTTTGTATGGAGAGTTGCTTTTGTTGTAGACATGATCCCTTCATTCATGGTCATCTCTCTTTACATATAATTCTTCTTGAACCGATCGTAGGCTTTTGCATTTGCTACTGTTCCTCTACATTTTCTCGTAGGTAGCATTTAGTGTCGATGATGGGTCTTTGACAGCGTCGTTGAATCCTTCTACTTTTAGGGGATTTATTGTACCTTTTTTGAAGGCTAATCATTGTTGACCATAAAGATTCCCTTGTATTTCTTCATCCCTAACTCTGGATGAATCCACCGAGTGTGGGTCGTATATATCATTATTTCTCGCAAAGTTGTGTGTTGATTTATTAGTCGACCGACATTAACAACAAGGAAACTATCTTCTTTTACGATCCCTTTTGCTTCGCTTGTGTACATGTTGTACCCTTTGCATGTTGTAGGTAAACTACTATGTATATGACGAATCTCTGCAATTGCTTATGGATGCTCATTCAATTGTTCATAAATACTTGTATTTGCAGTGGATTCATGATTCTTGCTTGCATGTGAACTGTAGGGTCATATCGCATTCACTATGCATCATCCTCTAGTGTACTCATTTGTATATATACTAGCACTGGTTGTTGGATGGATTGTGCTCCTCACATATCACCAATACGGGCATTACTTATTACGATCGTATATGCTCCTTTGTAAGCATAATATGAGGTGGATGTTTCAAGCCAAATGTCATCATTCTAGAGTTTCATGTCGTGACTTATAATCATGTCACCTTTCTTCCATTTCACCAACGCTTGTTAGCAAGTTGTATTGACAACATTATTGTCCACTACAAATTATTGTTTATTTGCATTTGATCTTTTTCCCTTGATGTTTCTTTCTGGAGATGGTGACTTGTTGGTGATAAGGATGTAATAGCTTCCTTGTCCACCATTTTATATTTCAATGTCTACTTGAATGTATTTGAGAACTTAAAGTTATCATGTGATGTTTGCATCTTGATAATGCATCTACTAATTGAAAGTCTAGTTCATCATCAAATACTCAAGCTTGAGTTCAATGTGGACTCAAATCAAATCTTTACTTGAGTCTAAATCTTTCAAATCATGCTCAAGTTACTTAAAATTCAATTTAGATCAAAATTGAGTCTTGGTTTGAATCCAAGTTCATTTCAAATTCTAATTCTGATTTGAGTAGATCCCTCGTTTATTTGTTGACTTAAGTTCAAGTGCATGTCCACAAGTTCTCTATTTGAGTTCAAGTTCTATGTTCTTTGTGATCCCTCAAGTTTGAATTCACTTGAGTCTACTTGGGTGTTTTGTTCCAGCTCAAAATTCAAGTTCACTTTTTGTTTAAGTCCTCAATATTTTCAAATAGAAATTCGGCAGCACTCCGGCGTCGTCCCCGCGTAGGGGGCTGCATCAGAGTGTGTAAGGCCTTCCCGCCTGCCAAGAAAGGCAGTCACGGTAGGTGTCGAGTGACACCGCGGCCGCAGTTTTAACCCCCGCTCGCTAAGAAAAGCGGTCACGGGGTCTTTGAGCGCAGATTTAAAATATAGCATTTTCCCCGCCTAAAAGCAGTGACGGGTACTTAATTAAATAATTTTGCTACAAATAACAAATTTCCCCGCCTGCTAAGAAAAGCAGTCACGGGTACTTATATTTTCATGCATACGAATTTCCCCGCTCGCTCAGTGCGTCACGGGTACTTAAGTTTTTTTCTCGCCCGCTAAGAAAAGCGGTCACGAGTACTTATTTCATGCACAAAAATGTAAATACTAGCTTTTACCTTGGGTATTCAGCAATCGAGGCGGCGACGGCGGATGACGGCGACGTAGGAACCTGCGATGCATAATTAAAAAAAATATTTTACTTGTGCAATTTAATTAATCATATTTTTATTTAAAAAAAAAAGAAGCTAGAGAGAGAAAGAAAAAGGAAGAGAGCTCTCTTTCTAGAGAGAGAAAGAGAGGGAAAGAGAGGGAAAGAAAGGATTTTTTGTTTTTTTTTTAGTGGAATGGGCTTAGAGTGTGTAGGAAATTGGGGGAGTGAAGTTAGAGAGAGAAAATCTCTCTTTTCTCTAATTTTTAGAGAGAGAAAGAGAGAAGGAAACTCTCTTTCTAGAGAGAGAAAGAGAGGAGAAAGATGGAATTTGAAGGGAATTTGTGTAGAGTGGGTTTAGGAGGTGCAAGGAAGTGAGAGGAGAGATTTAGAGAGAGAAAATCCCTCTCTTCTCAACTTTGGGGAGAGAAAGAGAGAGTGTGCAAGTGTTTTCTCCCTCTAGAGAAGGAATTTGGAGGTATGGTGGAGAGGGAAGATGTTTGGGGTGGAGATGGAGCTATTCATGAAGAGATTTCTAGAGAGAGAAAATTTTCTCTCTCTAGGTTAGAGAGAGAAAATGAAGGACGAAAATTTTTTCTTTGTTGGAAGGGTGTAGGAAGTGTAGGGAAGTGTTTTTTGTGAAGGAATGTATGTGGTTTGGTGAGTGGAAGTGAAGAAAAAAAATGATTAGGGTTAGGGTTTGGTGTAGGTTTGAGAAAGAGAGGTTGGAGGAGGAAGAAGAAGAAGGAGAGGAAGAAAAATGGAGAAGAAGAGGAGGAAGATGGAGAGTTACCTTGGAGAGCTTGGAGGAAGGGAGGCCGGCGGCTCCTTGGCGTGAAAGTGTCGTGAGATGAGAGGGGGGATCGTGGATTTGGCGGGTTAGAGAGTGAGGAGGGTTATGAGGTTAAGTGGGGGGTAGTTTAGGGTATTTTTGGATTTTTTTATTAAAAAAAATCCCTTTTTTATTTAAAAACGCTCTCTTTCCATCCCTCTCTTTCTAAAAAAAAAATTTAATTATATTGCACAATAAAATTAATTTTTTTAATCATGCATCGAGTGGGTCGTCGCGTCGCCGCTCGCACAAGTCGTCGTCTCGATTCGCGCGCCCAAAATTTAAATTTTTGCCGACCGTTGACCCCCATCAATATGGGTGTCGATCTTAGCTGTTTCTGTTGCTCCGAAAGCATTGGCGCTGTCCGTTTCGCGAACAGAGGTCGTCTCGGCGCTGTCCGTTTTCGGTCGACACGCGTCGGGTGAGTTTTTGCGCGATTTCGAGCTCTTTCTCTTTTAAAACCCACCTTGCGCGGTCGACTCGTCCCCGACACTAGTATGAGGGTCAACAGTCGTCGATCTACGGTCACGATTGAGTCATTATATTTTTAATTTGTTTTATGTATTTTCTTATTTATGATATTCTCTTGTATTTTCTTTATTACTTTTCCGTTGTTACTATTTTATTAAGGGATGTCGTATGTAAGTACTAGGTGCATTGTCGTCCTTTTATTTTGAGTCTTTCTAACTGGTTATTTATAGCCCTAGTGTTCTTCTTTTGATATTAATGAATGAATGATAAACTTTTGTCTTTGCTTGAGTTCTTTGTGAGACTTGAGAGTGCTTGGGAGAGAAATCCCTAGAAGAGGGAAATTGGATCACCCACCAACCTTGGAGACGGCCGGGTTCGTTGTTGTTCTTCTTCTTTATCTAATTTCCCCTCTTCTTCCTCACCTAGCCGTCGGCCTACAATCCTTCCGAAACCCCCCAAACTACCAGCCACCTAATTCTCCACCACCCCCATCAGTTTCACCCTAACACCACCCAACCGCTAGCCTCCATACCCACCCCTAGTATCCCTCCTCCCCTTTGAGTTATTGCCTATTTTAATTTGATATAATTTGGGACATATTTTGAATTCAAATTCATTTAATTTGAAATTTAAAATATTTCCTAAATTACTAAATCTATTTTAAGAAAGTCTCCTAAATTATATCATATTTGAATTTCAAATCAATTAGGATTTAATTACAACTTTCATATTTTATTTCCAAACCCCCTCACCTTCTCTTGGATACCTTTCCCTAATTGCCCCTTCCCCTCTTTGGCTGAAATTTTCAAATTCCCCTTCTATTATTTACTTTCCAAATCCTAACAACAGGATTTGGAAATAATTCCCTCATTCACCACCCCCCCTCTCTCTCTCTCTCTCTCTTAGCACCTATTTCCTCTCTTGGAATTAAATTCAAATTTAATTCCTAAATCCCTCCCAATTTGAAATCTGAAATTTATTTCAGATTTTAACTTGTTCTTCCCTATTTAACCTACTTCTCCTCTCCCCACCCTCATCCCTTGGTCGGCCACACCTCTTCATCCCAACTTCAAGTTAAAGAGGAACTTCTTTCTCTTTAACGGAGTCCAATGTAAAAGCCCCTCCGAAGCTGATTTTTTTTTTGAGTAAAAGCTGTTTTTTTTAGTGCTGTTAGTCCCGTACGAACTGGTCTTAGTTCCGGATGAACTGAAGAAATTGTGAAGAAATCTGTCATTTTCGTCTGTACGAACCTGGAACTGTCGGGACGAACTGTCTGTACGAACTGAAGAAATGGTGAAGAAAATATGCATGTTCGTCTGTACGAACCTGGAAGAGTCGGGACGAACAGTCGGGACGAACCAAACCCGAGGGTTTCGTCCCGGGACGACGAAATTGGCATTTAATTTCGTCTGGACGATCTGTGTATATGGGAGATCGTCCCGGGACGAACAGGACATCGTCTGGGATGATCCTATGTATTAAATATCTGAATAGTGCCGAATTTGAAGAGAGAGAAAGCCCAGGAGAGAGAGAAACGAAGGAAAAAGAGGAAAAGTGAATTTTTTGGCGACTTCCGCCCGTTTTCGTTCGTCGCCGTAGTTGGGAAAGTTGACCGACTCGAGGTATGGCACATTCCGCCTTTCTCAATTTTTAGAAATGAGGATTTTGACGACTTTTCTGTTCCGAATTTTGTTTCCGTTAGCGAATTTCTAGTATTATTTTCTTCTGACAAAGATTTTACCGCTTAACTTTTGGTATGTCTCTAAAATGATAATTGTGCATGTTTTGAGTATTTTCTAGAAGATTTTACCGGATATTTTGAATTCTGCGGCGTTTTAATTGGATTGCAAATTATCAGGATGTTGAAAAATGTTTTGTCAGTACAATGAAAGTCTTACAATGTTGTTGTGAATGTTCTGTGGTAATTTGGTAAATTTTTGAATCTGTGAATTTTGTGTAAATTCCGTATACTGCCATTATGCCGCTGAAATTTCGTACGAATTCTGATTTTTCTGAATTGATTCCTTGAATGAATTGAAGTGTTTGTGTGCTATCAAAAGGGATTTATAAGGGGCTAGAATCCTTAGAGATTCTGTAAGTGTCAAGGAAATTTGATATAAGCTTTAAAATCTTAAAATAAGTTCTGTTTCGAAATTCCGCGAATATCTGTTATGTTATGGTGCTATAATCACAAAGGGAGATATAAGGGGCCAGAATCCGTTGAGATTCTGTAAATGTCAGGGAAGGGAGACATAAGGGGCCATAATCCGTCGAGATTCTGTAAGTGTCAGGGAAGGGAGACATAAGGGATCAGAATCCGTAGGGATTCTGTAAGAGTCTGGGAATCTGAAATTTGTTATGTGACTTATCTGATCTGTTTTATGAATTATCCGATATACATTTCTGATTTCTATATGATTCTGGTTGAATCTGATATGAACTATTTGATATGAATTATCTGATATGAATGTGATTTTATCTGAATTCTGATTTCGGTACGATTCTGGTTATTCCGTACGATTCTGTCTGCTCTGTGACTTGAAAGCTTTATGATATCTGTTCTGAACTCCGATTCGACATGACTTCAGTTTTCTGTATTAGTTGTTTGATTTATGATTGATCAAGTATCTGTTCTATGATTTTCGTACGGCTATTTCTGATGTGAATTTCTGATGATTTGGATTGGTGAGTGATGTCTTGCTGAGCTGTTAGCTCATCCTTGTTTTCTACATGGTTTTCAGGTTCTGGGAAAGGGAAGGAGGTCTTGGACTAGACGTTCTGAGTCTGATCTGTGATTAGGTATTTTATACTTTTGATTTTTGTACAGTCATGGCTTATCTGTTGTTCTTTCTGTCTGTAAGCCATGTACTGTATCTGTATATGATTATTTTGATGAAAGAAAAGATATATGAACTGTTCTGTATTTGGATGTTTATAGTAGCTCTGTGTTTTTCTGTCTATTTAATATTTGGAAGAAAGTCTGAAGCAAATTCCAAAACTAGATCATGGATTTTCAAAAGTTTTGTCGCGACCCGATGCGAGCGGGATCCATCCCGGTCGGGTTGGGTCGTGACATCCAAGGTTGCTAGTAATCTCCAGGAGCGACCGTCGCCTAGCATTCATGAATGGACGATTCTGATCTTGACTACGGCATCTCCTACGATGAGCAAGGATTTGTTTGTATCTTGCACTCGACCTTCTATAACGTCAACCCGCGCATCGATCACACCGTAGAAGAGTATGTGGAATGCATCTTGGACACTTTGGTCGAGTCTATTAAGGAGCAACTTGGTACCGTCAAGTGGAGGATTGCAACTGATCCTTGACGAAGGTTTTCTAATCTCACTCTTCGTGTATTTCTTAAGTCTAACCCTTTCCTTGTGATTTGATTTTAGTCATGAAGATCGTGTTTGCCTAAATTTGCCAAGCTTAGTAAACGTAGGGATTGAGTGCTCTTCGTTTTGTGCTAATCTTATTGTTATATTAGGAATTTTCGTTGAAAGCTACTATGTTTGTATGTTGTTGATTTCCTATGCTATTTTGATCGTTCAAAGCTTTCATCATGCAACTTAGCCTAAACGGAAGTGATCTCTCTTGCGTTAATTTTATTTTATCGTTTTATTTGCTAATAGTTCTAATTGTTATTAATCTAATCAATAAATCGTGCAATCTCTTTTCAAAATCATTTCAAGCATTGTAGTCCTACATCATTAGTTGGTTTTGTGTTATGATTTAGAGTAAAATGGATGATTGTTTCATGATACTAAGATTGTTGTCTAAATGCTATAAAAGCTAAAATTGCTTGGTAATAAAAATTGTGACAAGCTAAATTAAAAAAGTAAACACTATTAAACATTTATATTATTAATTTAATATCCCAAACATTAACTAGCACATAATTATCAGAATATCTAATTTATTAGTCGGTCACTCACTCATAGATCAAAGCTTCCACACAATCCCTCCCTCATCTCCCTCAGTTGACCATTTTTTTATCTTCCTCTTCCACTATCAGGATGAGTTAAATTTAATGTTGTCAAGAAATAAAAGTTAATTGGTACTTGTGTAATCATGATGAAAGTGTCTTAATTGCCATAGTTACAAAACACATGAGCATTTGAATACGTAAACTTAATCCTATATTGTAACAAAAACTTTGATTTACCAATTTAAATTGATTAACTACATGTATTCACAATTATAGGGGGAATATGCAGATCATGCAAAAAACTATGCATGAAAAAAAAAGCTAATTATTAGTCTAAATATCCTTCAAATGTATATGTTCTAAAGCTTACTTAAATGATCCAAATATACATGTTAGGATATTAAAAAAGCATCCATCTTAAATGATGAGAATAATAGCATTTGGATATGCTAATGCTGATTACAAGCAAAGTGCTTAATTTACATAGGATGAGATTCGTGCTGATGCATTTTAATAACAGCATAAACTTTGAAAGAAACCAATAATCAGCATGTTGAATTTTTTTTCATCCAGCACAAAAATGATCGAATGTGTGAAGCTCATCAGCAGCAGCTGGCTAATTCCAAAATTTTGAGGTTTTATGAATCCTTTTAAACCATTTATTCCTAAAGATAGCTAATATTAAGTGAGAAAGGGAATAAATCTAAATTTAAACCAAAATAGAACTTCGCTAGACTGTTTCATGCTGAAAGAAATATCATTTAAATATTATTACAGTACTAAAATCATCACAATTAATGGTTTCCTATAGCAGGAAAACTTAAAACAAAACTCATTTAAAATTAGTTGAAAGTTTGGATCTTCAAGTATCTGAAAACCCTAATAAATGTTGAAAACTTACAAAATGGAGCTTCTCCATCATAGTTAGAGTAAATTCTGTGATTCCCTTCCCCTCATCAGTTAAGTTTCTTTGCCAGGCCAGTTGTGGGGGATTCCCAGGATCCATCTTGACCTAGAACAATAAACTAAACATAATCAAGTTGGCATAGGATATTTCTATGAGCCTAGTCAGCAAATTAAAAAAAATTTGAAAAAGAACTAGTTCAAGAATTTATAGACTTCGAGTAAGGAACAAACATACATTAATGAAATGGTTATTAAGCTGCAGTTATCAATACAGGGAAGAAAACTGTTCTTGTTCATGGAAATGCTAAAGGACGTATTTGGTTACCCAAAAGTAATATGAAGCATAAGTTGAACAAGATGTAGCTTCTTAGTTGGAATAACAGCAAAAAAGCCACTCCAGCTAGAAAAGAGGTACATAACATCTTTTGTCCTCTAAATTTAAGTCGGCCAAAAGAGTAGTAAAACAACGTCAATATCGATACCAAAAAACTAAACAGCCTCCTTATACCAAATTCTCTTTTTACTGTTTCCAAAAATAGAAAGTGGCCACTGGTACACTTTCAGGAATTAAGGGTTGACCAAATGGGGGGTTGTTAACCTTACCAAAACTACTTTGTTATCATCTAGCCATAATTGAGACCATTTCTAACCACAATTGAAAATTTGGACAAGGCAGTTAATTGCAACATTAATTATAGACTAATATAAACCATTTCTAACCACAATTTAGACAGTTCCGAGTTAGTTGCAACATTATTAGTACACTATAATTATAGACTAATATAAACAGAAAAAAAGGCAAAAGTTAAGATATTACGCATTAAGATTGGTCAATCGAGTTTCTGTAATTGCATTGCTAAGGATGTGGATAAAAAAATGAATATTGATACACCTAACTTTCTCATACATGTAAAGCATTTTATTGTTTCCTAATCATGCGGCAAGCAAAAATGAGGATGCAATAAGGTAAACTGTTCTGACAAACAGAAAACAAAACATGAAATTTCCAATGTGGGAAAATATTAAGGTAAATAAATTTAGTCTTGTAAAAAACTTAATGTCAGGAGTGCCATACCACAGGAAATATCAACAGCGTCAACTAACTCAAAAGAATTCTTTTCAAACCTAGTTACAAACAATTCATTATTTTTTTACCTTCTTTCACTGAAACAATCAGCAAAACCATGCAAAATAAAACCCAAAAAAGCCAGCTCAAAGTGCATGTCTAGGCTTATTTTTTCAGTGTGTATTGGACATGCTGACAAACTGGTTTTCTGCACTTAATATAACCTGCTGTTTTGATAAACACGATGCAAAACTTGAATGTTTTCTAAAATAGGAGATTTTCTGGTGAATAAATTTAGTTAAATAAATCAATCAAGTCCGAAGTGTCATACCGTGGTCGTATCAACAACTTCAACAGCTTCAGAATAATCTTTTTCATTCTTCTCGAAACCATTTATAAACATCTTGTCCTTCTTGACCTACTTTCTCTGAAGTCATTAGCAAAATCATGCAAAACAAAAAAGTCACCCAAATAAAAAAGCATATCCGAATCTATTTTCTCAAATTTCATGTAATAAACAAATCTTGCATGAGAGGAACTGATTTTCTACATTAAATGCAATAACTTCACTTCAATAAATATAAATATGACGTTCTAGATTCAAAACAATTAACAAAAGAATTTACGTGGATAAGGGTGAAGACATTCCCTTCAAATTGAGCAAGTGCACATAAATTCCTTAAAGTTCTACAAAAATACTTACATAAATAATCTTTTGACCGAAATTGACAAAATGTATGCCAAACGTGAATAACAAGGAAGGAAACCTAGATCAACGCCAAGGTCCAAACTCCAAAGGTATCATTTCATGTGAGGATAAAGCTCGGAAGGCAATGATTCTAGTTGCATATAATAATGCATCATTCTAAACTCAAATGAACAACCTTTTGTAAAGAAAGAGCACGCCAATGCTCCTGCCAATGTAGAGTTTAAGGAGAAATTGACATGTGAATTCTTACGAATATTTATATGAATCAAGGAAATGACTTCTAGGCCATAATGGAGACAAGCTAAACACTTCTCGATGGTCATTCTCTAATAATATTTAGTACTTTCTTTTATATCCGAATACCTACAAATAAAAAATTAAAATATCCTATGGTAGATTTCAAGAAGCTTTAGGATTAGAATAAATTATTAGAAGACAATATATCTTCATTCGAGCCATAAAATAAAAAATAAAAAATTGAACTTTTTTAAAGCCATACTTGTTAAAACGTCAGGATCGAGGGTTAGCAGGTAGACTTCTTTGATCGTTTTTATACGAAAAGATTTTCACGTTAGAGTTAAAACAATCACCAAACTAAAAAATTTCCCATGATCCCGCTAACCAAAATAAAACAATAAAAAACTTTCTAGTGGATGAAAAAGAACCCAGCCAGAGGAATCATACCTCTCCAAACCAGGGCAAGAATTGAGGAGCAGATCTGAGTGGATGGAAAGTGATCTTCATCACTAAGGATTATATATAGACCAAAAGGTCGAAGACTGTTCAAATTAATGGCCATCGTACTGCGTTTTTTCTTCTTCCTTCCGCACCTTTGACAATGGAACCAAAGTCCCCGTCGCGTGATCTGAACGACTCTACTGACCACACAACCCATTCCAAGTGGAAAAATGTTCACAGAAACCATGACGAATGAGATGAGGTTTTGGGGATTTTTAGAAAAAGGACAGGACTTGACGGACACGTGTGTTCGAAAATTTTAAACCTTCATTAATCTGGTAATAATTATTACGGTTGCGAAGTAGGTCACGTGAACATTTGGGAAATTACAGTCAGGTGGCCTTTTATCTTCTTCTTTATTCAACGATTCTGCAAATCTGAACCAATAAAAAAAAAAAATCTAAGCTGCTGAACAGATAACAGTTGCCACGTGAAAGTGGTAGTTGAGGGCTTTTCTTTTCGCCATTAACGTAATCATTTGCGTGAGCGCAAACACACACACACTCTCTCTCTCTCTCTCAAAGTTCAGCTCTAAAAAAAAAGTTCAGCTCTCTGTCTCTCTCTAACAATAAAATCCGTCTAAGATTCTCTCTCAGTTTTTTCTCTTTCCTCCACTCTCTACGCTACGAGCTTATAGATACTTTTTTTTTTTTTGAGCTTATAGATACTTGTATTAAGGCCTTGGCGCCTTGCTATGTTCTACAAACAATATTGAATCAAATATTTTCGAAGGTATAATGAGCATGGAGATCAGATATGGATGATCCTTGCTTGCAATGCCCACCCAAATGATTTTGTTACTTCCAAGCAGCTTGAACACAGGGAGTACCGTCCCATTAGGATGATCCAGAAAATCTTGGAATAATTTCAGCAGGCTGGTCCATTTCTCTTATCTCTTTAAAAGCGTTGTTCAGATGATTTGCCTCACCCACCTCCCATTGCCACTATAATCCATGTCTGATCATAAGAGACTAACAGAGAAACTCGTCTCTTGCTGTCATCCATGTTTATTAAATCCAAAAGCGCATAATCCATGATGAACAATCTTTAATCATTTGAGTTATTTTTCTTTAAAAAGATTGTTCATCCATATAAAACATATAACATATTTGCATTGCTTGCTACTCTTTTCATCATCTCCTTTCCTTGGAATTATCAATGACATTGGATGAGAACATCCATCGTATGCTGTTGGGTTTACTCTAACTTCCAATTAAAAAAAAAAAAAAACATTTCAAAAGTTCTATCAACCAATGCTGTGTAACCTATCATGAACATTTTGAAAGACATTTGAATAATGCCAATACTTCTTTAATCGTTTCTGTATAACTCTCGATAAGATTTCTACGCAACCTAAAACATTTTTCTCGGCACTCAAAAACCAAAACCAGGAAAAAAAAAAAAAAAAAAAATGGCCGACGAAAGAGAGCGGAGCTAGAGGAACCATACCTTTCCGAACCCAACACAGATTCGCGGAGCAAAGCTGAGTAGGCAGAGCGACAGCTTCGCCGCCAAGCATTATATATGATCCAAGAGATCGAAGATTGTTAGAATCTATGACCATCTTCCTAAGTCTCATCTTCTTCCGACGGCGCCTTTGACAACGAAAAGCCACCCAATTTCCGCGTCGCCAGATAAGACCGCTGCTACAGCCCCAACAACCAAGCCCGAACGGCATATTACTTTAAAAAACTTCCGAAGAAATCTGGATCCCCCTTTGAATTCAATGGTGAGCCAATAAACTTAGAAAATTATTAGGTGACGATGGGATGACGTTTTTAGGGCTTTTGGTGGGCAAATTATTAGGTCAGCTCTCCCGACCTAGAAACTTAAAAATAGGTCCAGACATCCAATAAAAATTTGACACGTGTACTTTGTTTAGACTATGCACTTTAGGTGCGTTTTGACTGTGCTTTTTTACCTGTATTTTTTTACTCGAAGCTCAATCCACATGACTAATTTTTAGTGGATGTTCGAACCCGGACGTAATAATTTGACCTTTTGGTGATAAGGATAGGGGTAGATAAATGCACTTGTCTAGGCTTGAGGAAAAAAAAAAGTCAATTTATATAACAATATTTGTTATATTTAATTATTGTTGTCATATATTAAAGAAAGGTGGGATGTCACGTGTGAATTGGGGAAGCTAGGGTTAGGTGGGTTCACTTTTTTTATTATTATTATTCAAATTTTCAAAAATCTCATCAAATAAAATAAATAATGGACTCGATATTTAATAAAAAAATAATTGTTATAAAATTATAGAAAAAATTTAAGGCCTAATGATCTTCAAAGGCTCCCTATCACCACCAAATCATATTCAGCCTCATGATTTGGTGCTGCACCAATAAATCAATTATCATGAGGGATTATTCGGTGCAGCCTCTGGTCAAGAAGAACTATCTAGACTGTGAAGTGTGTGTACACTCATATATTTGAACCGCACATAATAGTAATTCCATTGCCACAATTGCCTTAATATTATTTTGTATGATAATTTATTATGTTAGAGGCCCTCTAAACTTACAAAAACATTTTATAGCATTTTTTTAAGCTATAAAAAAGGCCTTTGACATAAGTTGTGGCATTCCTTTTTTTTAAAATAAAGGCGACAAAGATGATTTATTTGTTTATATAGTTAATGTAATCAAATTAGCTAATTGTTTATGTATTTAGAATTTTAAGATGAGAAATGTGAAACTATAATTGATTGAGTTGGATCCAAGCTTATTTGATGAAACCTGATCATATAATATCTAAGAATATAGCATATGTGAGTGATGAAATTTTATAGAGAGAGAGAGAGCATTGAACTGAACTAGTTTATTGAATAAAATTGGTTCGAGCAAGGCTTGATGGGACCCTTAGCAACAAGGAGAGACCCTAATCATGTAGAAAATATATTGAGAGCGTACTTTAACAATTAGAACAAAGTTAAGTGTGCTCAAATGCTTAAACATCGATGTACCTTTTAAGATAATGATTGAAATTATATAAAAAACTTCAAAGTTAAGCGTGCTCGTACACGATCACTCCTCGTATGGGTGGCCTCCTGAAAAGTAACAGTGTAACACCAACGATACAGAGCCGCCTTTTGATGTAATAATTGGAGTTTGATTAGAAATTAGAGCACTACATGGGGACTTGGTTGAGTACCCACGCTTTGCGCTGGCGAGCTTCCCCACCCATGCTCACCTATAGGGGTGTCAATTTCGGGTCACGGGTCGGGTTCGGGTCGAACCCGAAACTGACATACCGGCACTATTCGGGTCAACCCGAACCCGACCCGCTTCGGGTGCGGGTCAACCCAACCCGACCCAAATGACCCGTTTCCAACAAGAAAATGGCTAATTTTCGGGTCAAAAACGGGTTAAACTCCTCTTTTCGGGAAAAAAACGGGTCAATCTCGGGTTGCCGGGTCAAAATCGGGTTTTCGGGTCAAAATCGGGTCACTTCGGGTTAATTTCGGGTCAAAGGGTTAACCCGAATCCGACCCGATTTTTGAAACGGGTCGAAATGTCTAACCCGAACCCGACCCGTTTCGGATTCGGGTTGACCCTAACCCAAAATTTTCGGGTCGGGTTCGGGTCGGGTTTTCGGGTCGTGTCAAATATTGACACCCCAATTCACCTATGGTGACTTTCGGGATGACATACCCACCCATTTCCCACGCTTCTTGAATTCGGTTTGTCCCTGATGTGAGTACCCATCCATACCGACCCACGAGGTCATGAGCGTACCCATGCCCATTGGGGATGGATAGGTACCTGGGTGCAGGGGCGGATCCAGCTTCTTTTTTCAGGGTGGGCAAAAAAATTTTTTTTTGTGGGGGATGGGCAAAAATGCTTAGGATTGATTAAATGAGGGCAAAAAATTTTTTTGAGAGGGGGCAAAATACCCAAAATATCCAAAATATTTCAAAATATCTCACTAAAATTAAAAAAAAAAAATTTTTGAGGGGGGGCATTTGCCCCCCCTCAACTAAATGGGGATCCGCCCATGCCTGGGTGGGTGTGGGTATGAGTATCCGGCTCTATTAGAAACTCTAAAGTTAAACGTGCTCATATAGGACCACTCATGTTATAGGTGACCTATTGAATAGTTAAATCAATAAGATAAAATCGTGAGGCACATCTCTATAATTAAGAATTTAAGTTGTTACATAAAACACAAACACAGAATAATCAAATCAATTTCAAGATGACTTTACATTATTCAAGTAAAACAGAATCCAACAAGAATAATAAATGGATCTACAACTTAGGCACCCCTAATTGCAGAAAGTTGCTAATTAGATTGGAAAAAAAAAGGGTAAAAGCTACTTCCTTCATCATAGTCAATTAAACGAGAAAGTGAAAGCTGCTGAAGTTAGCAATGCATCAAAGAAGAAAAATGAAGAAACTGCTACTACTGATGTTCTTACCTCTTCAATTCCTATCAAACTTCCTTCTTCTCCATTGAAGGAGAAAGAACTTTTAATACCGCAAAACCTAACGTTCTCCACAAAGCCAATGGAGAGAGCTTTTTGATTTTATTGAAAAGAATGTGATGGGACTCATAACGATGTATTTGTCGGATAAATTGATTGATATTTTATTAATCGATGGAATCTAATCAAATTATGGAGAGATACCTAATGGCTTTTTAAGTAAGGTCAGTTTATTCGATTTGATTTTGATTTAATCGAATTTTAAAATTATATTTATTTTATGCAAACAATCAATTAAGATCTATTGATAATTTACAAAGATATTTGATGATGATGACATTTTGATTTTTTTTTTTAAATTTGGATATTAATTTAACCCATTTTAATTTTCCATTTAAAATTGAATAAAAAAACAGAAGCTAAAACATTTGCATTGGCACTCAGATTAGTGTAGCCTAGGGGTGCAACTGAGTCGAGTCGAGTTTGAGCTAGGGGTTGTTCGAGTCGAGCTCCAAAGACGAACTCGAGCTCGACTCATCTCACATCAAGTGTTCACGCAAGCTCCATCGTTGAGCTCCGTTGTTCTGAACTCCATCGTCTCGAGCTGCATCATCCCACGCTCCATCGTTGTGCTCTGTCGTTCCGAGGTTGGTCGTCGTGCTCAGTCATCATCATCGTACTCCAACCCGGCTTCGATTCATTGTCCCTCCTGCCTAGTCTCTAAATCTTGTTTTCCAATGGCCAAAAGGTCACATCTGCGAGCTACTTGACGAGTTGGCAAGTCAAGTGGAGGTCTATTCAAGCTCAAGCACGAAACTGTGTTCAAGCTCGAGCCTATTAACGAGCAGAGTCTGAGCATGCTCGCGAGTCGACTTGACCAGTTGCACCCCTAGTGTAGCCTAGGTGAATTCATCATGACGTAAAACACTTTAGAATATATGAATGCTTTTTTTTTTCCTTTTTTAAGTTAGTATCAATATCGACAATATAGGATACAAAATATACGAGAAAACACACTAAGAGAGAAACTCATGGCTCTACTTAAGCCAGCTAAGATTTTTTTTGGGATACTTTTCTTACTAATTTTTAAAATAGTTTTTCAATACACATTTTTTAAACTATAAATTTTTTCTAATAAAAAATTACTTTATAAAGCAATAAAAAAATTATCCCAAATTAAACCTAAATTTGAGGCCGACTCTTTTAATGCAAAAAAATGAGCAAGTTTCACTTAGGGTAGACTTTAAAAACACATTAGACTTATATAGTGAGATTAATATAATTCAAAATATTATATCCAATATAAATCTCAATGCCAATTAAAATATTTTTGCTAAAATTTCACTTTAAAAAGTAATAAAAAATCAATCTCTAAATTTCATTCCAAATTAGTATGACTTTGATCTAAAAGTCCAAACAAATATGGTACCGATTAAATCTTTATTTTGTTTCAAGAAGTATTTGAATTTTAACTATTTTGTTTCAAGTATTAAAAAAAGAATTTTGAGAAATTTGGTAGTTAACACAAAATTAACAAATTTTCTTTTAAAAACCTTTTCAATATTAAAAATAATGAAGTAAGTCTTACTAATAATTTGAAAAAAAAAGAAACTTTAAGAGGAAAAAAAAACTACAAGTACTGAATATAAAATTTCAAAGCCTATAAGCTTATTTGGTTCCAACGGTCAAATTTCAAGCAGTTAAATAAAATTATATTAAACTTAACTAAAAAATAATTTACTAATACATTTATTTAGCAAGAATCCTCCAAATCTACTTCAATCAAATAACATAAAAGTGCCTGTTAATAAAATCTAAACATACTATACAATATGGCACAAAAGAGCTAGACATCAGTTCTTAGTTCAACCTCAGCTTGAAGATCATCTCCATCTTGGATTCTCCTTCCTGTAGTATCCACATGATACTGCTCAGATTAATCAAAGAGAAAAGAAAGAACGCAGTTTGAGAAGCTATGGCAAACCTGGAATTCCTCCCATCAGGTGACAGTCCACCAATGAATGATTTGCTCACTCCATTTGGCCTTTCCTGCTTCTCTGTTGTGCTCATCTGTTTCTGCTTTTGTCATGAAGGTGAAATCTCAGTATACTTTGGTTGGGATTGATTTTCTAGCCATTAGATTTGCATCAATAGGAGTACAATATATAAGAAATCAATCAACTCTTGCACTGCACTCATTTCAAAGCAAATCCAAAGCTGAAAATTTTCATTTTAACTAAGGCTTCGTTTGAGACGGCTTGCTTAGTGTAATTTTTATACTAAAAAGTTATTTTAAAAAGCAATAAAAAAATTGTCCCAGACTTTGTGAAAAACAGGTCATATCTACAGTAACTCAACTATTGCTAATGAGAGAGTTCAATCAAAAGATGAAAAGAAACAAGTAAATGGAGTTCAACCTTGTAAGTATCAACTTTGATGTTTCCACTCTGTCTCGAAGTATTAATCATGGAGCTCTTTCCCTCATATTTCCTGGTTGTTGAAGCATTTGCCTGCATGTTAGGTTATTCAATTCAACGTTCCACATTGTAATGCTCACAGAGTTACTACGCATGCATGTTTTCTATCCTATTTTAGGCCTATTTGGATGACTTTAGGTAGAAAATATGGTTATATAAATGCCACTTATCAGTTTCATTATTTGTTAACTTCTAATTTATTCAAGTTGAGCATTATTGCAAAGAACGGATATATATCTAAATTTTAATTAATATTCAAACAAAAGAAGAAACCCGAAATAACAATGGTTGCAATATCTGAAAGACAATTATTGAAAGAAATAAATGTTTCATTTGGCGGAGAGTTGCAGAGCACATACTTACAAATTTTCATCAAGAAATACGCATAAATACAATGCGTCCAGGAAGAGTAAGAACATATTAGGAGTTCTCTTGTCAAGAAGAATCCTAACAACTAATATAATCAAAGAGATCATTAAGAAAATGTGAAATGGAGTAGGAAGACGCGATATGTCA
Organism: Dendrobium huoshanense; assembly: GCA_016618105.1. NCBI lineage: Eukaryota > Viridiplantae > Streptophyta > Magnoliopsida > Asparagales > Orchidaceae > Dendrobium > Dendrobium huoshanense. The sequence goes on from CM028343.1 coordinate 33,371,194, forward strand.
CTCAGAAACTATGTTGCACCGATACGGATACGGCGACACGGATACGATACGATACGGATACGGGACACGTCAATTCTTAAAAATACATGATACGGGTACGGCGCGGATACGACATTATAATTTATAAATCATACATAAAAATTAAGAAAGCAATCAAAACATAATATTTGAAATTATAAAAAAAATGGCAACAACATCATTTGTAGCATTATAACTTATAATATCAAAATATAAGTATTAAATGTCTAGTACAACAACAAAAGCATAAACATAAATTATCTAGCACATGAAGTTTCAACTATTCAATAGAATGGAATGATATAATTATCTTCTTCATTGGTTTGTCTTTGAACTTCCATATCATCTTCAATAAATATCAAGCTTCTAATTCAGGCTCATCAAGTGAAAGATTAATAATTTTTTAATATTTTCATATGATCAAGAATCCATCTCGAAAATGAGAAAATCTTGCTCGCAACCGCGGAAGTAAATACGACACGTCTTTTTTTTTCGGATTTCTTTTTGTTTTTCAACGGACACGCGTATCGGATACGCGTGTCCTTTTGAAATTAAATAGTATTTTAATTGGATACGGCTTTGGCGTATCCGACACGTATCGGTGGAGTATCGGGGGCGTATCCGTGTATCGGTGTATCGGATACAGCACGTCTTCATAAATAGGTGTATCGGTGCAACATAGCTCAGAAATAAGAAAGAATGAAGGGGTCGTACTTTCACTTTGGTTCAAATCTTTAGACTACAAACTAAAAGAAGTCACAAAGAATACAGAGTTGTTAGCATTGACTTGTTAAACAAGCTCCAAATTAGGAAGTTTCTGAGTAAGATCAGACATATGATGCACCAACACTTCATGTTAAGGGAAGTATACATTGTTCGACAAGTATTGGACATCAACACATGCCCGACGCGTGATGGACAAAATTGTCACATGTTCAACAACAACAACTGTCACATGTTCAATTAAAATAAATAATAAAACAAACAAACATGCGTGCTTTGCATTCATTTCATAAAAACTTAATTAACTTTTTATAAAAATCTCACTTTTTCTATTTTTCATTTTTCTCTTCTACACTTATTTTGCAAGTTTTCCCGCCTGAACTTTTCTTTTCTCACACGCTCAATTGGGGTTTGAGACGGAATTGCCGGATCTACGCATTCAACCACTGGCTTCCAAAGCTCAACTATCGCATACTCGTCTACCAACTTTCTCTCTCTTCTCAAGGCCAAAGCTCGACTCCAAGTCCAACGATCGACCTCTAAACGCCTAAACTTAACGTAAAGCCCAACAAGGGCATGATTGACAACTTCTCGCGATACAAAAGCCCAAAATCCTAAAAATAAATATTAAATAATCAAATAGAATGGAACTGAATCCTCCAAATAAATTGTCTTGAACTAAAACTCTATAAATTTATTACAAAACAAAATATCCTTAATAAAAGAATTTTAATATAAAGTTTTAATTTTCATTGTTTTAAGTTGTGCTATTTGATATCATGTATATATCATAATGTGTATTATACAATGTATAATAAAAATTATTGACACCACTACAAGTCCAAAAATTTATTCTATTTATTTTTGTTTAATTTATAGGCATCTTTTAATTTAAAAAATATTAAACATATAATATCATGTCCAATGCATATTTATGTCATATATTTTCAATAATAGATGTGTCTCATGTCCGTATCGTGTTGAGGATACTAAGATAAACTAATAAGATTTTAATTTTGGTAGACATTAGTTTGATTACATGCAATTTGCTTAGAGGAAAATTAGAATGTTTAAGACCTTCTGAATAGTTTTCTTGTTCATAATATTTAATATTTTCTTTTGGATCAAACATGGAGTCAATTTTGGCTGTGAAGATAATCCGATACTCTTTTATCACATTTGTTTGAAAAAAAAAAAAATCCTTGTCCTTGTCAAAAGCAATAACATCACACAACCAAATTTGACCCAAAATTACATACGGGGGCTTTGATAGGGACAAACCACACTAAATTCGATTAAAATGGCTCCCTACCAATAGCAAAAAGTCAAATAACATGCCATCTGGTAATGAATTATAGCAAGGTTGAGGGTGAATTACAAGTTTAACAAATACAGTGAACTGAATCAAGCATGATTTTCAATGCATGAGTTAATTGAATTACTTCCTGTTCTTGGACTTAACATATAATTTGTATATAAAGATGGAACCTTTTTCCTTTTTTTGGTGAGACACAAATATTTCCTCCTTCGTTACCTACTTCCCTCTTTCACCTTCTGTAAGAGATTATTCCAACGGAACGTGTTCTCTGAAGCTAATCATGATTCAGCTCCAACTTCGTCACTACTGCTAACATTTTGACAAAAAAGACGAGATTTTTATGGTGATTCTGCATCCCTTTCAACTCTCTAGGGACGGTTTTCTCTCAACTCGGAGTATTCATGGAGACTGGCCACATAATCAATTTTACTTCATCAGTACCATCTTATCAGTGACAAGTGTGCAAGGACCTGAATACAGTGACAAGTGTGCAAGGGCCGCCGCACCGACGCCCGGGTGCAGTGTTAAATAGGCAAGGGTTCCCACATCAAGGACGGATGTGGGCAAAGAAGCTAATCCATGAAACTAAAATTAGAATAGGAACTTGGAATATAGATTCTCTTACAGGAAAATTAATGGAATTAATAGATATTATGATTCATAGGAAGTTAAATATTTTGTGCATTCAGGAAACTAAGTGGGTTGGAGAGAAGGCTAAGGAAATTGATAGTTTATGATTTAAACTTTGGTATTCGGGAAGGAGTCGTACTAGAAATGGTGTAGGTGTTATTATAGATAAGAGTTTAAAGGATAATGCTATAAAAATTAATAGGATTAGAGATAGAATTATAGCTTTAAAGATAGTTTTTGATGATAAAATTGTTAATATTATAAGTGCTTATGCTCCTCAAGTAGGTTTGGATATGAGTTCTAAATTAAATTTTTGAAATGACTTAGAAGAATTAATACAAAAGATACCTCTTCAAGAAAGAGTTTTTATTGGAGGAGATTTAAATGGACATGTTGATAGAGAGGTAGATGATTTTAAAAGCATTCATAGTAGCCATGGATTTGGAACGACGAATGAAGGTGGCAAGATCATTTTAGATTTTTGTTTAGCTTATGATTTTTCAATTGTTAATATCTTATTTAAGAAAAAGAATGAGCATCTCATCACTTATAAAAATGGATATAGTACAACCCAGATTGACTATTTTCTTTTTAAAAAATTAAATCGTTTAGATTGCAAAGATTGTAAAGTTATTCCGAGTTAAAATTTATGTACCCAACATCAATTATTAGTTTTGGACTTCAAGATAAATGGACATAAAATAAAAAATAAAGTCAAACATTTTTGTAGGATTAGATGGTGGCATTTAAAGAATATTAACAAAAATATTTTTGATAGTAAGATTTTAGATCTTAAAATTTTGTTTGTGCATGAGGATGCTAATGTTATGTGGGAAAAAGTGGCTAGTGATATTAAGAATATTGCAAAAGAGGTGCTTTGAGTATCAAAGAAAAAAGCTCTTAATAGTAAAAATAGTTGGTGGTGGAATTCAAATGTGCAAGAAAAGATTAAAAATAAGAAGATTTGTTATAAAAATTGGTTTAATTTTAAAAATTCTGATAATTAGAAAAATATATAAAGTGGCTCGTAAGGATTCTTAGAAAGCAATATGCGATGCAAAGACATTAGCTTTTAGTGATTTATATAATAGATTAAATACTAAGGAGGGAGAAAGATATATGTATAAGTTAGCCAAACAAAGAGATAGGAGTAGTAAGGATTTAATTCAAGTGAAGTGTATTAAGAATGAAGATAAAAAAATACTTTTCTTAGAAGATGATATTCAACAAAGGTGGATGAGATATTTTGCTAAACTTTTTAATGAAGATTGTGAAAATAAGATTGACTATAGTGACCTTAGCACCCTAAATGAAAATAAAGATTTATGTTTTTATCGGCGTATTAGTAAAACAGAAGTTAGAGAGTCTTTAAAGAAAATGAAGGGTGGAAAGGCTGTTGGACCTGATGATATTCCAATTGAGGTGTGGAAATGTTTAGGAGATGAAGGGATTTCTTGGCTTACTAAACTTTTTAATATTATTTTGAAGACTAAAAAGATGCCAGATGAGTGGAGAATGGGTGTGTTAATTCCTATTTTTAAGAATAAAGGTGATGCACAAGATTGTACGAATTATAAAGGTATTAAGTTAATGTGTCATACTTTAAAACTATGGGAGCGAGTTATGGAGCATAGGTTGCGGCGTGATACTAATGTTTCTCAAAATCAATTTGGATTCATGCCGGGTAGGTCGACTATGGAAGCCATACATTTATTGAGAGGTTTGATGGAGAAATATAGAGAAAATAAGGAGGATCTACATATGATGTTTATTGATTTAGAAAAAAACATATGATAAAGTTCCAAGAGAAGTGCTATGGAGAGTTCTTGAAAAGAAAGGAGTCAATAATGCTTATATTCAAATCATTAAAGATATGTATGCATGAGCTATTACTTGTGTTCAAACACAAGGTTGTTTGACCAAGTACTTCCCTATTTGGTTGGGTTACATCAAGGATCAGCCTTAAGCCCATATCTTTTGCTTTAGTCATGAATATTCTCACTAGACATTTGCAAGAGGATGTACCTTAGTGTATGCTTTTTGCTGATGATATTCTTCTTGTTGATAAGACTAGAGAGGGAGTTGAAGGTAAACTTGAATTATGGAGGTCAACCTTAGAGTCTAAAGGTTTTCGCTCGAGTAGATCTAAAACGGAATATATGGAGTATAATTTTAGTAGTAATAGACATAGTGAGGGGATTGTGACTTTAGGCGATCAAGTCATTAATAAGAGTACACGTTTTAGATATCTTGGATCTATTGTTCAGAGTGATGGTGAAATAGATGGGGATATTATCAGCAGAATTCAAGTTGGATGGTTGAAGTGGAGGAATGCATCAGGCTTGTTATGTCATAGAAATGTACCCCTCAAACTTAAGGAAAAATTCTATAAGATGGTAGTGAGGCCTGCAATGCTTTATGGTGCCGAATGTTGGCCATTAAAAGAGAAGCATAATATTAAGTTAAGTGTGGCAGAGATGATGATGCTCAGGCGGATGAGTGGCTTTACCCTTAGAGATAGGATACGAAATGAGCATATACGTGAAAAGGTTGGAGTAGCTCCAGTAGAAGATAAGATTAGAGAGAGTCACCTTAGATGGTTTGGTCACATAAAAAGGAGGCCTTTCGATAACCCAGCTAGGAGAGTAGAGATATTAGATTTGACTTGTATTAAGAATGGTAGGGGTAGACATAAAAAGACTTGATTAGAAAATATTAGGAATGACCTTTCTTTATTAGATTTAAATGAGAATTTGACTTTTAATAGGACACAATGGAGAAAAAGGATTCATGTAGCCGACCCCACGTAGTGGGATAAAGGCTTGATGTTGTTGTTGTTGTTATTGTACCATCTTATCAGTGGGGTCTACAGTTGTCTTCCAAATAAGACAACCTGATGCCACTTTAACATGTTTCTTTTTTTTCTATTCTACTTCTTATGCAGCAATTTTTTTATAGGCATAAGATTTCTATTTTAACAAGAACAATAATTAATATTTATTATCAACTTTATTGTACTGAGCCCATGTAGTCCATAAATAAAGGTTTCAGATTTATAAGAAATGCACAAAACTAAATGACTAATTAATATTTTACCAAAATACATCCGTGAGTACTCTCTCTCTCTCTCTCTCTCTCTCTCTCTCTCTCTCTCTCTCTCTCTCTCTCTCTCTCTCTCTCATTGAGTTTATTTCAACTTTCTCTTCCTACTCTGAGATCTGCTCAAATTTTCTCAAGTTCTTTCACCTCTTAACCCTTCCTATCATTGTATTTGAAACCCTGCATCAATTTAGTTTCAAAGCATCTTATTCATAGTTCTACATCAGGCTCAACCTTAACTAACAAAGGAGAACCTAGCCCGTCTCAGGCAAAGGCTACCACCTGGTTTCGGCTTTGAAGAAATATTGACTGGGACAGAGATGACATTTTGATGCGTGAGCTAAGAGCTTGAATGCATCCAAAAAGCTTACCTTGGAGCTTAGCCTCATCTATTTCAACAAACATGAATGCCTGCTTCATCCAGCAGGCCTACCCAAAAGTATGGCCACTACCAGAAGATTGAGCAACCACAAGATCAACAACATAAAGCTAAACCTAATTAATCCAGCTAACCAAGAACCTAACCTCATCATGACAAGTCTACCATGAGAGCCACAAAGCTTGACACTACCAGATTAGCAAACAAGGCCAACCTCAGTGGCCAGTGCAACACCTTAGGCCTTCACCTCAATGGTTTTAAAAATATAACCAACTTGATAAAAAATAGACTATAGCTATTGCAAACATCAAAATGGTTATGGATTTAACTCAAAGAATTGACCAACTGATCGGTAAGCCGCTCAACACTTACTAGATTAGAAATCATATTATAAAAGATACCTAATGTGGTAATACTTATATAAAAAAAAAAAAAAAAAAACTTGGGATTAGTAAGAATGCCTGGATGCTTTAATTGGAGTGTAGCTGGATGATGGTTTGGGGAAAGAGTTTTTGTTCTGACATCTATACTATGAAATTTTACCTTTTTGATGTTATCTCCGCCTGATAAACTTCCAGATTGATAACTGATACCCCTATTAGTGTCATGAATATTTCTGGAAGGAAGATTGATAGACCTGAATGCATAATCAAAAACAAAAATTTCAAATCAACATTAAGAAGAAGGCCAATAAAAATACTTTTTAAGCAAAAAGATTAAAATCAGAGTGCTTGTCACTGAAAGACATTTGTGATCTAAAACAAGCTTATTATACTTAAATAAGAGTTCTACCTTGTTCTCAGTTGTTCAGTTGCAGCTCTTCCTTTGACAGTGCTGCCGCACCTGCTGTCCAAGCTCTTTTTGAATTCTTCATGGCCCACACTGTTAGTTTAAATAAAATAGAGTAATTAAGCCTTTCAAGAAAATAGCTTAACATTCCAAAAGAAGGAAAAAGAAGATAACATAATTAACCTTTTACTCTGTAGTGCTCTGCTTTTAATAGTATTCTGTGTAGCCGTCTCCCTTGATTCTCCCTGCAAGGAGATTCAAATCTTTACTAAAAATCAATGCAAAATCTAATATTTCATTCATTAAAAGAATTTAGGTAGAGAGGGGTAATTATAGTCCAAGAGAAATATTATTTCCAAATGGATGACATTTTTTCCACGTAGTGGGATAAAGGCTTGCTATTATTATTATTTTTGTTACAAGAAATTCTTTCTGAATGTCTAAGCTACTAGATCTAAAAATTACAAAGCAACTAGTTAAAAAAAAATTGCCTATTTCTAATTTATATATGATTTTAAAGAGTATTTTTAATTTAAACAGAAAGAATGTTTAATCCATCATTTGTCCACAGCAAACATTATCCTACAACAGGAAAGTGAAATATCCATGGGGCATGTCTTAAAAAGAATTAGAAGCGACCTAAAAATAAATCTTATGGAACAATAAGAACAAAACTACAATGGGCAAAATACATTACCATCAAGCCTTTATCCCACTGTGGGGTCAAGTTAACAGAGAAAAAAAAATACACAAACCAAAAAAAAGAAGAAAATGAAACTTAGGCTTCAATTCCCTGCTGAACCATTAGAGATATCAGAGACTGATCTTATACACGAGTTCCTTGTGAGAAGAAAAATGAAAGCTAGTTTACCTGTACTCTTAAATTTCCCTTTGGATTAAATTTCCTTGATGTTGAACTATTTGAAACTTTTGACCGTGATCTTAGAACAAGTTCACTGCTGTTGTTAGGAATGACTCCTTTTCTTTCTTTGGAGAGAGGGTTTGGTCTTGGAATAGCAACTTTATTTTGTACTTCTGTGGGTGATCGATGAGAAGGAACAAAGGAAGACTTATTGTAGCTTCTGACTTTGTTAGAAGTCTTCTTGCTCAAAGGCATATCCACTTCTGCCTTGTCAATAATATTATGCAGTTGTTTTGAGCCCAGTGATGACTTAATTCTTTCTGGTAATGATTTGTTGACAGATTTTGAAAGGTGTCTAGCTGAAGTAACATTTCCCTGAAAAAGAATGCACTTTAGGTTATCGCCAAATGCACAGAGAATTTCTTGAAATGACAATATTGTTTGCTAAAGTTCTCCAAATGCTAAAAAAATTATGCTTTAACAGGTAAATTGATATATTCTGCATTTCCAAAAAAACTGAACAATAAAAAATGCATGATTTTGAATGTTCCTTGTGTAAAAGCTTTGTAATGCACTCTTTATGATCCTTCAGAAAATAAAAAAATATAAAATTCCTTCTAGCAGAATCCTTATAGCCTTGATGGTTTATGAAACAATCATCTTTAAACAATTTAAATAGATTTTTTTTTTAAAATCCTAGCAATATAAAACAAGAATTAATTCTATTTTAATATCAAAAGGAACGAAATTGGAAGAACATTTGATGAGGACATCGGAAGATCAACGGCTACGATCTAGAGTTTATTTTATTTTTTGATGTGTCTTATGTACTAGTTTATTTTATATTTATGTTTTTCTCATTTTACCCCTAGGGTGGTCATGTGGTGTTGTAGCCCGAAGGGTGTTTTAGTCTTTGTTTATTTTCTTTTCATGAGGCATATTTATTGGCTAGCACTCTTGTAATTTGAGATGATAATTTTGATGAATGAAAATTTTTCCACTTTCTTACATGATCTCTTGGTGAGTTCTTGAGAGGAGTGACCCTTAGTGGGTGAGAGCAATACCAGTCAATCTTGATGGATAATTTTGATGAATGAAAATTTTTCCACTTTCTTACATGATCTCTTGGTGAGTTCTTGAGAGGAGTGACCCTTAGTGGGTGAGAGCAATACCCGTCAATCTTGGTGGATTCCAAGGTTCGCGGCTCCAAAGTTATTTTCTTCTTTTTCTTCCCTTCACTTCCATCTCCTCCTAGCCATTACCCGCCGGCCAACCAAACCCCATCACCTTTCCCTCACCCCAAAACCCGACTTCCCCACCCGATCACCTCCCCTTGTACTGTCAGCCTTTCCCTCACCCGTCCACCAACAACCCCAATCACCCTCCCCCGCCGGCCTCCCCAAGCCCTACAAGCCGCCGGCCATCAATCCACCACCCAATGATTTTGAATTTCAAATTTCAAAATCATCCTTAATTACTTTCCTAATTTGTGTCCTCATTAATTTGGAAAGTTATTCACTTAGATTCAAATTCAAATTTGAATTCGAAAACTTTCCCTATTAATAACGTATGTTACGAAATCCCATAATCCCATTAAAATCTGAAATCAATTTCAAATTTAATGGCAATCCTCAATTAAATCATCCCCGAGCCCACGCATTAAATGAAAACACCTCAAACTTCATCCTATGTGGCCGGCCTCCTCTCTAGCCCCTTTCTCTCCCCAATTCGCCACCTAGACCCTCATTAAGTCTCCATTAAACCTCCCTTGGATGCCGCCCCAATCAAGTCACCATTTGGAATTAATTTGAATTTCAAATTAAAGTTTCCCACCAAGTCTAATTAATTGGTATCCAATCAGGAAACAATTAATTAAGATCCTCAATCAACTTCCCTCCTAATCCTCTTAAAATTCAAATTTCAAATTTGAAAGTCCCCAATACTCTCTTAAACAAGTCTTTGATGGATCCGGAGGCATCTCATTGGTTCCCATGGCATCGCCCGGACTTGGAGGAACAATCACTCAGGAGGGCCCACCAGGACGACTACTACTTACTTGGCTCCAAAAGGGTCAAGCCCTAGCTTCCCTAGGGAGAGTGGAAAGGAGAAGAGCGAGGTGACCAGATCTGCTGGAAGCTTCAAGAAATTGACTGAGGAAGAGATGCAGGAGAAGAGAGCCTAGGGCATTTGTTTCAGATGTGAGGAGAAGTTTGTTCCAGGGCACATGTGCAAGGATCGCGCCCTTCGGGCTCTCACCGTCTATATAGACGAGGCACCTAAAGAGTGTGATGATTCTGATGAGGAGCAGATTGATCCCCAGTTGGAGGTAGCCGAGGTATCCCTCAATTCTGTGTTGGGATTTACTCCTAGCCATACGATGAAGGTGAAGGGGAAGATCCTTGGGAGGCAGGTAGTGGTCCTGATTGACAGTGGGGCAACCCATAATTTCATATCCACCCAGGTGGCGGAGGAGCTAGGGATGGAGCCTACTGAGACAGGCAGTTATGGGGTGATGATGGGGACAAGAAAGATTGAGTCCAGCATCGGGATATGCAAAGGGGTGGAGATGAGGCTACAGGAGATCAGGGTAGTAGAGGACTTCTTACCCCTGAAGTTGGGTAGCACAGATGTCATTCTGGTCATGAAGTGACTACAGACCTTGGGTGAAACCAAGGTGAACTGGGGGACCATGGTGATGGAGCTGATTGTAGAGGGGAAGAGGGTAAAACTAAAGGGGGAACCAGGATTGTCTAGAGCTGGAGTGTCACTCAGATCAATGGCGAAAATCATCCATGAGGAAGGAGGAGGATTCCTTGTGGAGCTGCAGAGCCTGGAGGAGCAGGAGGAGGGAGAGGAAAAGATCATTCCCACGTTGGTTCAGCCTCTTCTGCAGGAATTTGAGGATGTGTTCCAACCCCCGGTGGGACTACCACCTGACAGAGAGCAGGAGCACCAGATTATCCTAAAAGAGGGAGTATCTCCTATCAGTGTGAGGCCTTACAGATACCCTCAGGTGCAGAAAGATGAGATTGAGAAGCTGGTGGAAGAAATGCTAGAAGGAGGGATCATTCAGCCCAGTGTGAGTCCCTTCTCTAGTCCAGTTCTACTTGTGAAGAAGAAGGATGGGAGTTGGAGGTTATGTGTAGATTATAGAGCTCTCAACAAGGAGACTGTGCCTGATAAATTTCCTATCCCTGTGATTGACGAGTTGATGGATGACCTACATGGAGCAGCCTTGTTCACCAAGGTCGATCTAAAATCAGGCTACCACCAGATCAGGATGAGGAAGGAAGATGTGCAGAAGACGGCCTTCAGGACTCATGAGGGTCACTACGAGTTTCTAGTGATGCCTTTTGGCCTCACCAACGCACCTGCCACCTTCCAGGCCTTGATGAACTGGATCTTCAAGACACACCTCCGCAGGTTTGTGTTGGTATTTTTTGATGACATTATAATCTATAGCAGCACTGAGGAGGAACACCTAGAGCACCTGAGAGTGGTGTTGGGTGTGCTGAGGGAGCATCAGCTTAAGGCCAATTTCAAGAAGTGTGACTTCGCTCAGGCACGGGTGGAGTACCTTGGGCACGTGATATCCCAGGAGGGAATTGCTGCAGATCAGTCCAAGATTGAGGCAATGCTGGCATGGCCTCAACCCAAGACCTTGAAGGGCCTCAGAGGATTCTTGGGATTGACAGGCTACTACATGAGGTTCGTGAGGGGATACAGCACCATAGCGTGGCCACTGACAGAGCAGTTGAAGAAGGACAATTTTTTATGGGGAGAAGCAGCTTCAGAGGCTTTTGAGAAGCTGAAGAAGGCCATGACGACAGTGCCAGTGCTTGCTCTGCCAGACTTCAACCAGGTGTTTATGGTGGAGACAGATGCTTCAGGCTATGGATTGGGAGCAGTGTTGATGCAGAACCACAGGCCCATAGCTTACTTCAGTCAGGTACTGTCGTCCCGGGCTAGGCTGAAGTCTGTCTACGAGAGAGAGCTGATGGTTATTGTACTGGCCATCCAGAAGTGGAGACTTTACTTATTGGGCAGACACTTTATTGTCATGACTGATCAGAGGAGCCTGAAGTACTTGTTAGAGCAGAGGATGGTCACAGAGTAGCACCAGAGGTGATTGTCCAAGCTGCTGGAATATGATTTTGAGATCCACTACCGACCGGGACTAGAGAATAAGGCAGCAGATGCCTTATCACGCTGTATGGGGGAGCTCCAAGGGATTGTTGTATCAGTACCAGTACTGATAGATTGGGGAGCCATCAAAGAGGAGAGCATTCAGAATGAGAAGCTAAAGAAAATCAAAGAAGATATGTTATTAGATGGGAACAGCCACCCAGGCTACTCAGTTGTGGGAGAGAGACTGTACTATCAGGGAAGGAGTGTGATTCCAAGGTCTTTCATCCACATTCCCCAGCTGCTACAGGAGTTTCATGGGAGTGCCATAGGAGGGCATTCAGGAGTGCAAAACATTTATAGCCGGTTAGCTGCTGAATTGTACTGGAAGGGGATGAGGAAGGATGTAGAGGAGATGGTGGCGAAGTGTGATATCTGCCAGCGGAGCAAGTACCTGACGATGGCACCAGGGGGATTATTACAGCCTCTGGCCCTACCAGAGAAGGTTTGGGAGGAGATTACTATGGATTTCATTGATGGGCTCCCAAAATCCAAGGTTGTGAAAACCGGACCGGACAACGAACCGGAAGAATGAGAGGTTCATGGTTCGACCGGTTCGACCGGTCGAACCGGGGTCGAACCGGATGACGTAATAAATAATAATATAATTAAAAGTAATAAAATTAACATAATAATAATGACAATTTATTCATAAAAATTTTATAATTCTAAGAATTTTTAGACTAAAAAATAAATAAAATTCATACATATATAATATATTACATAATTTTAAAATTAAATATAAATAATTATCATATGTATGCTATATATTTAAATATAAATAATTACTAATTTTAAATTTAAATATAAATATATTCAATTTTTTATTTTAATTTATATTTAATAAAAATTTAGTTTATATATAAATATATTTATTTGATATAAATGATTGCTTTATGTTATATATTTATGCATAATTTACATATATAAATTATATATAAATTTTATATTATAAAATTCTATTTTATAAAGTCATACAATATTATTTTTTAAGATTTTTATTTTTCTATCATTTAATTTCGCATTTAGAAAATGTTTTAGAACTTTAAATATGATAAATAATTATTTTTATTTAAATAATTATAAAAATATAATTAATAATAAATTTAAGAAGTTTGAAAATTATTATGATTATTTTTTATTTGAATATTCTACAAAAAAAATTTCCAACAAGTTCTCATTCAAACAAATATAATGCACATTGTTAAATGTTGAAACAAAAAACAACTAGTTCTTTAGTCCCACATCACTTAGGAATTCTAAGTTGTGTTGTTTATATACCTTTCCTTGTACTTGTGCTTTAAGAGCTTTCATGGTATTATGGCATCATGTGAGCTTGGTTATTTATATTTAATTTACTATATAATATAATGAAACTTTTGAACATATTATTAAATAAGATATATGATATTTAAATTAATTTAATATTAATTAAACATTTTATATAAAAATAAAATATTTAAATATATAATTAGTTGAACCGGCCGGTTCTTAAAAAACGGACCCGTTCAACGGTCGGCCGGTTCAACCGACGGTTCAAGCCGGTTTTGGCCGGTTCGTTGTTAGCCCGGTTCTTAGATAGGACCGAACCGGCTGTAAGACCGGTTCACGGTTGAACCGGTCGAACCGGCCGGTCCGGTCCGGTTTTCAAAACAATGCCAAAATCAGAAGGCTACACAGTTATACTTGTAGTGATTGACAGGCTGAGCAAATATGCTCATTTCATTCCCTTGAGACACCCGTACACAGCAGTGTCTGTAGCAGCAGTATTTGTGAGGGAGATAGTCCGCCTGCATGGGGTACAAGAGTCCATTATTTCTGATAGGGACAAGGTGTTCCTTAGCCATTTCTGGAGGGAGCTATTTAGGATGCAGGGAACAGTACTGAAGAGGAGCACAGCCTACCATCCACAGACTGACGGACAGACAGAGGTGGTGAATAGGAGCGTGGAGACATACTTGAGGTGTTTTGTGTCTGAAACACCAAAGCAGTGGGCCAAATGGATAGCTTGGGCAGAATACTGGTACAATACTTCTTTTCACTCGGCTACCAAGATGACACCTTTTAAGGTATTATATGGGAGGGACCCCCCACATCTGGTACACTACAGCCATAGTAGTACTCCAGTATCTACAGTGGATCAGCATTTGAAGGAGAGAGATCAGGTATTGGAAGAGCTCAAGAGGCATTTACTTAGAGCCCAGCAACTTATGAAGAAGCAGGCGGATGGCAAAAGGAGAGATATACAGTTTACAGTTGGGGACAAGGTCTACTTGAAGCTCCGACCATACCGACAGAGGACTATGGCCCAAAGGAGAAATGAGAAGCTTGCAGCAAGATATTTTGGCCCTTTTGAAGTGGAGGAGAGAATTGGAGAGGTGGCTTATAGATTGAGGCTTCCTCCAACAGCCAGAATACACCCCGTTTTTCATGTCTCACAGTTGAGGAGAGTGGTGGGGGAGCATGCAGTAAGCCCAGAGCTGCCCAGCACATTGAGGGAGGACATGGAAGTGACATTGGAGCCTCTAGCGGTAGAAGTAGTGCGCATCAATGAGAAGGGGGAAAAGGAGGTGAAGATTAGGTGGAGCGGCCTCCCAGACTATGAGGCCACCTAGGAGCCACAGGAGAGGATTGCAGAGCAGTTTCCTGCTTTCCACCTTGAGGACAAGGTGGTACTTTGGGAGGGGGGTAATGTTAGGCCGGTCCAACCTGGACCGGCCAAGCCGGTCCGGGTCTTCTCCAGGCGGAAGCGGATCGCGGGACAGCAGGCCGACGGAAATGAAGGGGAGCTTGGGAGTGGGGTCCACTTGGAATTCAAACAAAATTGAAGTATTTTTGGAGGGAGAAGGAAGGGTAGAGATGTCCTTTTGCTTTTGTTTTGAATTAGAATGCATTAAGTAGGGAGAAAAAGAGGAATTAGGGTTATGTCATGTTTTGTGAGAATTTCTTTTGTCTTCTTGGATAGTGAGGGCTCTAGATCGAAATCTAGAGATTGGGAGAGTGCGATCCTCCTCTCGAATAGAGGATCCTTGTATCTTTGCTATTTTCCTTGCATCTACTAGTAAAATACAAGTTGTTTCTTCATTTTTCTCTCAGATTTTCCCTGTTTTCTACTGTTTTTGGCTGTTTTACTGTTGTGGACAGCAGTTTTCATCTTGGATCTATTTGGTTTTGGTGAGAAACACTTGGAAATCCAAGTGTTTCCTATCACATTAGTCAAGAAAAAGAAATGCTATCAAAATCATAAATCAATTATTCATCACAGAAACATCTAGGAGTTTCAAAATACATGTACCTTTGACATTGGAACTGATGTAAAGCCATCTTTAGGCTTACGGACAATCAGCTTATTTTTCTCCAGCACAGGATTGTCAACTGGTACAAAATTTGCTTCTACAACATTTGAAATTGTAGGATCAGTCGAACATACTAGGGGGGAAGAAATTTGCACTTGGATGAAATTATTATAATTTTCTTCATTCTTGACTTCACAGTGACCACTATGTGGTTCAATAATTTCTTTGGCTGTAGGAACTTCAACGGATCGAGATGGCACATATTCATGCTCAAAAGCAGTACTGCATTCCTGCTCAAAGGTTATTTCAGCAGTAAGGTCTTCCAATGGGGCTTCGCTAATACTTTCGGGCATTTCATTGGGAATTGTGCTTGGAAATGGCGGTTCATCTTCATCCCCAGTTTGGCTGGAGATGCTACCATCAGCACCATATTCCAACAAGAGCACAGTTTGCTGGTTCTGCATGGCCTTCAAAGCCCGAACCTTTTTGTAATATTCCTCAAAGTAGGCCTTTTTTTTGGCCACCAAACCAGGAGATTTGAATTTTTCGAGCTCTTCCTGGCGTTCATTGTGAGTAAAAACGGATCTTTTCTCCCATGACAATGTCTCCAATGCAAATTTTCCAAAAGATATTGAGCCATGATCCAACATTTGGGAAATAGAAGGACCCTATCGCAGAAACAAATGCAACAATGTCAAGTTAACTAGAAAAATAGCAAGTTAAGGAAAAAATGTCAAGGCAACCCCCCAAGTAAAAATGATGAGTAAATCTGCTTCAATAGGATGTCAAAAGCAATAGGAAGAACACTCTATTCACATAAAAGCTCTCCCACCACCCCAACCCCTTCTTAATTCCCGAATGAATGCAGCTGTGACCTAGGCAAGTTAGCAAAATTAATTTTAATAATTTTGCAGAAAACTTAAAAGGATCAAATTCTGCTTTGTAATTGAATCATAAAGTGAAGCATTATTACATGGATTTCCGAAAATTTATGCCCCCCCCCCCTGTGACCTAAGCAAGTTAGTAAAATTAATTTTAATAATTTTGCAGAAAACTTAAAAGGATCAAATTGTGCTTTGTAATTGAATCATAAAGCGAAGCATTGTTACATGTATCTCCAGAAAAGTATGCCCGCCCGCCCAAAGTGAAGCATTATTACATGGATTTTCGGAAATTTATGCCCCCCCCCCCGCTGTGACCTAAGCAAGTTAGTAAAATTAATTTTAATAATTTTACAGAAAACTTAAAAGGATCAAATTGTGCTTTGTAATTGAATCATAAAGCGAAGCATTGTTACATGTATCTCCGGAAAAGTACTTTTCCCGCCCCCCCCCCCCCCAGGAAGATGTTCCGTGATAGACAAAAGACAAACAAAGAAAAAACGAATGGTTGGAGGAATCAATCCTTATTGTTGCTTGTGAGAAATAAGATTCTTGAAATCCCCTTGTGCAATCACTTGGAGAACAAGCAATGAATTAGTTGTAATAAATAGAAGTAATGAAAGAGAAAGATACCTGAGAATCTTCTTGCTCATGCTTCCATTCAAAATAAGTTTTCTGAACATCACTAGCCATTTTGTATGAAACAGTTCCTAGTGATCCATGGCAATTTGGCTTCCTAAAGCCATCATGCTATCTCCCTAAATTCCGTAAGTAAGAGAGGCAAAAAGAACACCTGTCACTACATCAACTTCTGAACCATTTGAAAAGCTTCAAGGAAGAAAACAGAAACAACAAAGATACCACATTTCAACCTAAAATGAAACTCTAATTTTAGAAAGTTGAAATGTCTGAGTATTGCTGCAGTACTGTTTAAATGCCTAAGTATTGCTGCAGTACTATTGAACCGGAGAAAAAATAAGGTAGATAACCATGAGATGTAAATTTAAAATAAATACATCCCATTTCAAAACAGAAAAAGAAAACAATTTCTGATAAAATTAATATAACACAAAAAATTGTATTTTTTTCAAAATAACAGCTCTGCAATTTTTTCGTTGACTAAGCCCTCTTGTTCATAAATATACACTTGGAACAGGCTCTCAACACATGGAAAAAACCTAACAATTTATACAACCAAATATTTCAACCTTTTGTTTCATTGAATCTCAACTAACCAAACAGCCAAAGATTAAACCTGAACCCAAAATAACAGCAAAAGCTATGACTTCATCCTATCCTCCACAAAAAAAAAAAACAATCAAATGGGAATGCAACATCAATTTTAATGCCAAGCAAGGGCCTAATAACCATAGGACCTCAACATTAAATCGCAGACCAATTTCATCCGAAGCCTTGCAGATCAACCCCATTAAAGGCCATCCCATACACAATGAATTATTTGTGCAGACGCCGAACGCCGTCTAGAGCCCAATGAAAATGCGCCACGTCACCCCCTACTCGGTGCCGCGGCTCGATACTGCTCAGTACTGAGCTCGGTATTGCTCGTTATCAAGGTCAGTACTGCTCAGTACTGGATGATGTGGTTGCACCTATTTGGTCTCTGGCCGATAAGTTGTGTCCGGTGTTGCACAAAATAATCTCTCCCCATACACAAACATTCTCAAGACACAAAGCACATGCCAGCTGCTTATGCATGTGAAAATTGACAGATGATTAAATATATGTGCTACTGCAGCACGCCACATGCCCTCAGCTTCCCAAGGGTGGCCATGTGCTTCTGAAGTCATGAGCCGGCGAGGCATATATCCCATCCCTCATCTAGCGGAAAGATCCACCTTTTCATACTATTAAGAATGCCTCCAACCACACCCACCACTCTACTGCTCGTTTTTTCTTTTAAAAAACCCTCATCCGATCACCAGAAGAAAAGTGAATAAAAAGTATTGAGCCGAATGGAAAAAAGACAAAGGCAAAGAACCTCTTTGCTTGTTCCAAGAAACAAATAACTGAAAGAAGCAAAAGGTAAAGGACCCACCTTGCCATTTCACTGTAGACGTCACAGTTCCAACAGATAAGCTCAAAAGAAAAAAGTAATCCCCACCGTTGCTCGGAGAAGTGGTGATGGGGAAGAAAGATGAACTTTCTTTATTTTAAAAGAAATTTGAGCTCATGATCAATGGTGAGTTCTGGTACTTTACACAGCAAGCCGAGAAGCAGGGCCCATGAGTTGAAGACTTCACAAAAGAGAAACGCCGACAGATAATAAACTAGCGAAGAAAAATAAAAGCGAGGCTTTGACTAAGATTTCTGGATTCCCCATATCAAACCTCTTGCCGCTTTCTTTTTAATTAATTTAAACCAAAATAAACTAGGTCAAATCATAATTCTTTTCCCTCCACTATGATCTTTATATCACATCCCAAAATCACAGGCTAAGACCAAAAAGTAAGAATTTAGTTCAAATCTTACATAGTCAACTTTCTAAGTACACCGAATAAGGTCAAAGAAAATGAAAAGCCCAAGCCCCCGGATCTTATATATCATGTTTCAGATCCAAAACCAGGAAAAAAATAAAATTAACTTGATCTGAGAATAATTTCTTCATCAGAGTTCTTACAGTCTAAACGTAAAATTGTGTTTAAATCCAAGCGCGTACCTTATGCTCCGACGAATCCCCAGAAGAGAAAAGTAAAAGAAGAAGAGCATCAGAAGTTGGAAGGCGCAGTCCTCAGAAGAAAAGAAAAGTTGCAACTCCACATTTCCCCTATAGCTCAAGGAAGAAGAGCCGTCTCTCTCTCTCTCTCTCTCTCTCTCTCTCTCTCTCTCTGTTTCTCGCTGGCAGTTCGGCTGAAGAGTGACAGCAGCCGTTGGGACAGAGAATTTGGAGAAGGGAGGGCTAAAATACAAAGAACAAAAGAAAAATAGATCTGATGGAGATAGAATGCCGATGGAAGAAGCCACTCACAAGAAAAATAACAGCCCAAATAAGACGCGTGGCAAGACTGTGATTATTGATATTTTAAATTAAGTTGACTAACTTTAATTAATTTAATCCATAACTTCATTTTTTTCTATATTATTTATTTGATTATATATTTTTTATTTTTAATGAATTGAGAAATAATTGAAATGATTTTACTAAAATCAATCATATATTATAAATGATACCATTTGGTTTATCGAATCAAAATTGACTATAAATTTATAAAAAATAATTCATATGGTCTTATAATCTATTGAAAAAATTAAATTAAATACTTAAATATTTTGAGATATACAATTGCATTAAGATTCGTGCTAAATCTAGTGAATTTTTTGGGAAATATCATATATATAATATTAATATGTGTGATATTGCATGTAAAATATAATTAAGCAAATTTAATCCTCTAATAAATAAATAATATCTATCATAAATTTAAATTAATTTATCATATTAAATATTAGCTTTAAGTACAATTATCAGACATTTTTCTTTTTAAGCCCTTAAGAATATCTGTAATGAGCTCTCATTTTTCTTCTTTGTGAATTATTAAATAGAAAAGTCGCTGTTAATCAAAGAGATTTATTGCAATATTAGACTTTCTTCCTTTCATTAATAAATACATCTCTATCTTAAGCAATGACTTTTTCTACAAGTGGACATATATTGGATGCAAAATAATTATGTTTCTTTATTTCAATTACTTTAAAAATGTTTATTTTGAAAGTAAAAAAGGACTAAAATCTTTTTTGTTAATGGGAGGTGTCATGTGACTTGCATAAGTGAGAAGATGATACTTTGGGAAAGAAATATGACGAATGTCAAAACTTTATCAGCCACCAACATCGTACAATCGCTATTTGAATTTATGATCATCATCTTATAACTGTCATAGCCTATTTTCCAGTATCTAATCATCATCGCCTAATCAACATTGTTTCATTATTGTCATTCGTCCACCATCATCCAACCACCACATTCAATCATTATTGTCTGATTAACATCGTCCGTTAGTCGTCACATCTCTCCACAACTTCTCTCCCAATATCTATTTGATCAACTATTGAAGTCCAAGTAAGTTTTCCGAATTTTATGATTTTGTCTTCTCTAGTTGTGGAGAAGAGCGGTATTCTATATCTTCAAGTATATAAATATATAATATATAGATATAGAATATAGTATATTATTTCGATTTGGTCAAGATCCATAGTTTTTTTCTCTGAAAGGCTTCCACATAAAAAAAAAAAATTTTTGGTGTATCCTATATTCTTCCCTTTTATATTTATGGGTGAAGGATCTTTGCATAAAACTCTCTTTATCATCACAAAATTTCTAGCAAATTAAAGAATAGTTCTGGTTATACAGTTTTCAACAAAAAAAAAATGTTGGTTATTATCTTGATTCTTGAGGCATGATATTTAGGCTTCGTTTGGGACGGCTTTCTTACAGCTTCTTAAAGTAGCCTTTTAGCACAAAAATAAAAAATATTGTACTAAAAAGCTGCTTCAAGAAACCAAACAAAGCCTTAGTGAGATGACAAATACTAGGTGCCAAACTATACTTCGAAAACCAATCTCTATAGGCAGAAATTTGAGGTGACAACATAGTTATGTTCAAAACTCTTTTAATAACCTGAAGAGATCAATTCTCACTATTTCAATGGTTAATTTAGTTTCTTACTGCTGGAAGTGCCTTCATAGATCTGCTCCCATACAAACATTCATTGCACTTTTCTTAATAAATCAAAACTATTTCATCATCCTGAGAACATTATTACGACTTCAAGTTCAGGTACATGATTTAGGCTTCATTTGGGAGGGAGGGAGAGAGAGGGGGAGAGAGAGCTTTCTTATTGCTTATTAAGGCTTCATTTGGGATGGTTTTCTTACTGTTTCTTAAAACATTTTTTTAGCACAAAAATTAAAAAATTTGTATTAGAAAGCTGCTTTAAGAAGTAGAAGAAAGTCATCCCAAATAAAACCTTAATTGCATGTATATGCTTCCACATAAAAATTCTTTCGAGAATATTCATTGTAGCTGCAGTTCATTGAACATTTCAGTTGTATCAGTTTTTGATAGCCACTTCAACCTACAGTCCATGATTTACTACAGTTAATGATAGCTGTTGTATTCCATCAAATCAGAATGTTTGGCAGCAACAGCAACAGCAACTTCCCAAGCCAAAGGTTCAGCCAAGTGGAGACATTAATTTTGACACAGAATGTTCCAGCAATAATTTTACAACACACCGATCAAGTTTTGAGATTGAAAATTACACTTGAATATGAAATGCACACAAATTTACTTGCCTCTTTGCTGAATAACAAGATAATGCAAGTTTTAAGAGATGTGCTCTGAATTCTCTTAGGATCTTCCTCTTGTTATCTGATCCCTACTAAGCTGCATGTTAAACATGCATTTTATTGAACATAAGACAGCCTACAAAAAAAGAACAAGACTATCAAACCAATAAAGATTTTGATTAATGGTTTTTGTTCATTGTAGCCATGAGGAAAGCCTCGAGTAATAGATCAAGTCAAGCTGTCTATTTGGGGAAATTTGTAACAACCTAAAAAATATCGCTTTAGCCAGAACTTCTTGTTTAATGTGAGTATGGGAAAGCATTCATTGTACTAATTGTACTGATTTATTGTTATTGTGATATTTTATTGTTATTGCTATATATTTTTGATATATCATCAAAAATTTATCTTGATCGGGCACGAATCTTGAAGCAAAATCAAGTTGGAAATTTAAAATTTAATTCGGGATCATCTGAACTCCAATTTCAGCAAACTTATAGTCGAACTGAACGTCTCAAAAATACAAACCCAACGACACCAAATTCGACTCAATTCGAGCCCAAATGAGTCCAAATCAACGACCCAAAGCACATTTGGAAGGTTCAAACCATAATTTGGATTACGAAACGGTTTCCAAACGTGATAGCTTATAGTCTAATTGAGCGGGACAAGACGAATCCAACGAGTCCAAGATCGTTGAATTCTTATATCATTAAGTCATTCAAATGCCAATAAATGGTCCACGATCAAGAGACTCAACATCGATCATTCATTCAAACCACTACCAATTTATCCTTGTTCTTCCTCCTATTTACTGGTGTTGACCTTCCTTTCACCTAAAACCTTGGTCAAGGGGTTTGACCTGGTCAAATTGACCAAGCCAAACTCAAATACCACCTCCATTGTGTTCAATGGATCAAATCAGGTCTGCTGAGCCTAGACCTAGGCCCTAGGTCAACCTTGGTTAACCCAAATTAACCCATACCCTCTCCCTTTCAATTTTAAATCAAATTCAGTGCTTCTTGGGATCAATTCTCTCTTCTATTGGACTCAGTGGGTCAACCCAACCCATTGGGCCCAGACCCATGCCCTGGGTCAACCTGGTTAACCCATTAAGCCTTGTTGGGTCAATTTAAGTTCTAGTTCAATCCAAACCCATTCCACTCCATCCTTGGCTCAATCCACTCATCCCTTGGACTCAATTGACTAGGTTGACCCAAGTTTTATTGGGTCAATTTGACTTATTTAAGTCAAATTAAATCCCTTTTAATGCCTTGAATTGTTTCCTAATGCCCCTTGATGCAAGCCACAACCAATTTAGATTATTTTCTCTCCTAATTAACCATAGGATGCATGGATCTATACCGTCGATCATAGGTCTAAGGCTATAAATACACTCTTTGGGGTTCCAAGGAGGGTCTCTTGCATTTATTCTTTCCCTAGCCCACCTAAGCCCGAGAACTTTCGTTTGAGAGCTCTTCTAACTCCACCCCATCTTCCCAAGTCAAAACCCGACCTTTCTAAGATGCCGCCGGCGAGCTTTCGACGACCCGAAGCCCCAAAGCTTTCAAGCTTCTCACACGCACAACGATCCAAGGCATTTCAAGGCTCGTTCTCAACTAGGAACTTGTACGATGACAGTCTAAAAGCTCAACCGTATCAAGATTTTGAAGATCCAATTGTGAAAACTCCTTAAAATCCTTAACTTATGTCACAACACTTAGAGTTATTTAGCTTTTCAAAAAGCAGCTTTTAGGCCAAACGAGTTGTCCCCCATGAATTTTGTTCATGTCCTTAGCATAGGTTTAAAATTTCATGCCAAATGATCTACTCGATCTTGAGTTTGATCCCTTTCACGTTTAGGGCTTCACTGTACACCCTGTTCGTGTGTTACATTATCTGGATCGTTGATTTTACGATCAATGGTCAGCATCGCATTGTTTCACACTCTCGTCTGACCGCGTGTATCGATCCGCCGTGATATCTCATCGTCCGACTGGATCTGGGACATCCGTTCAAAATGCGGATGATCCAACGGCCCGCAATCCACATCCTACGTGGATTAGTGGAGTCATTACTGCGGCTTATCATGACTCAATTATTGTCGTCAGCACAATGATTGCGCCACCGTGCAATCATTGCCCGCAGACTGTGGAGCAAACCAAAATGTGCCAAGTGTAAGCCGCCACTATTTTGATTTAATTTAAATCTTAAATTCATTTTTAATCCTTTTTAAACCAAGTTTTCTTCAATAATTAATTTAAATTTATTTTAACAATCCAAAAAATACATATCATACACCCTAATTTTTTTAAAAAATTAAGCTTTTTAATTTAAAATTAGTTTTGATTAAAAATATTATGTATATTTTGATTTATACTAATTATTGAATAATAGTTATTTTAAATTAATAATTAATTATTAAATATTAAAATATTTTGTAAAAAAAGATTTTTTTTATAATTATTTTAGAATAATAAAAAGTTTATTATAATTTAAAAAATTATTTTAATATTTAATTATTTTAAGTAATTATTAAATATTTTAATTTATTAATATTATTTAAGTAATTAATAAATTTGTATTATTAATAATTACTTTTAAATAAAAATACATAATAATAATATTTTATTTTATTTTATTTAAAATCTAAAAATATTTATAATTATTTAATTTCAAATTAAGAGTAATATAATAATTTCATTTATATTTTAAGTAGTTTTACTTATTTAACTATTTGAATTATTAATTAATAATTATTTAGTTTAATACTTAATTACTTTCTAAAATTATGAATATTATTTATTTTATTAAATTATTTTTAAATTTCAAAAAATTTAAATTTAATTTAACCTAATTTGATAATTATTTTTAAATTTTATTATTATTATTATTATTTTAAATTGTTTTTAAAATTACTTTTTTAAATGCTTTAAACTTTGATAATTCATATTTAATCCATTTTAAATCAGTCTTTTTGCCTACAATACCTCTTTTTTGTAAATTATGAATTTTAATTTAAAATTATTTATAGAGGTCAATTTTTTTAAGCTATTTCAATATTATTTTATTATTTCCATTATTTAACTATTATTTTAAATATTAATGTGTTAATTTATTTAAAATTATAATTTTAATTTTGAAATTTTTTTGAAGCCTCGCTCGGGTGACAAGTGTATCTCCCATGAGTATGAACATTAAATTATTTTCAATTATGATGTTTTTAAACTTATATAGTTTAATATTAATAGGTATTTTGAGCATTTTAAAACTTTATATATTTAAATCCCTAATTTTGAGAGATCCACTTGATGAATTAGTGAGTGATTGATCTCCAATCATCTACTAATCACATCGATAAGCATGCTTAATTATCTTTTTTGTCTTCTTTTGCATGTGTAAGACGCACGAGCACTTAGCTTAGACCCTCTTAGGTCTAAGGATATTGTGTGTTTATATTTTTATGCATTTACTTTATGTTAGTCCAAGGTTTAGTCATTGACTTTGGCTTTAAACCTACTTAACGTATCAACACCCTAAGGACAACAATTAAGGAACCGTCTAGCGAACTTAGAAAAATCTATGAGCTAAAGTAGATCTCCGTTTGACATGAAACTTTCAATATTTGAACTTAGTGTCATCCTAAATCTCCCAAAATTTTCTAGAAATTTTTAAGATCCTTTAAACCCCCTTAATTAACAAACCCTAATTTAACCCTTAATTAATCCCCGATAAATTCAGAAAATTCTAATTAATTCATTTTAACTCAAAAAATTAATCTTAATATATCAAACTCTTCAAAATTTAATCCTTAATTTCAGATAATTAATATGCCACTTGGAACCTTTTATTCTCTTTGAGTAGGAACTTCTTAGTCTTCGCCCTCTATCCCAATCCCATTTTGGGAAAGAATAATATTGAATTCTTAATCGAGAGTTTTCTCATGCTCCGACTTGAGATGTAATTAACCATGAGGGCTTGCACCCATGAGAAATGGAATTTCATAAAAAATAAACCCCACTCGAGCTAATGTATATGGTGGGGGAAACCCCGTTACACTGATCAAGTCGTGCATATTATCACCCATTGAGGTGCATTGGTGAGAGCCGCTATCCTCAATGGTTAATCATATGTATGATATAATCTGCCCTCATATTGGGCCACTTGTGAAGAGTGCGGAGGCATGTGATTGTCTCATCCATTGGGATGGTACAGTCATATACCCTATACACTCTATCCCCCACACGTTGGTGTCCTTTCGGAGGTCCACAATTGGTCATGACACTATAAAAAATTATAAATAGACATCTCATTTCTCATAGAAGGGGATCCAACTATCCAAGTAAGAATAGAATGAAGAGAAACTTGAGTTCTCTTGCCACCAGACTCCTTCTCGGCCACCATCGAACCTTCACCCGGCAACCGACCAACGTCGGACTTCTACCCGACCGCCGACTAACGCCAGACTTTTGTTAGACTACTAATTAACATCAGACTTCTATCAAACTGCTAACTGATGCCATTCTTCTACCAAACCGTCAATTGAAGCCAGATTTCTGCTCGACCACTAAACATTGTCAACTATTTTGTCTCCGCTTGTAACTGGATTTTAACTCAACGATTGATTATTATAATTTGATTGTCCCCAATTTTAAGGATGAGTTAGCTACTTGTAATCTAGTCGTACACTATTAAAATCATTTCAACTAGTTGTGGCCCTGTGATTTTTCCCTTTTCAGTGTTTTCCACTAAAAAAAGAGTGTCTTTATTTTTGTTATGTTTGTGTACTGGATATCCATACAATACTGATCGAGATTAAAATTAATAACTCTATAACTGTGTATATTTTAGCTTGCAACAATTTGACGTTATCTATGAGAATCCCACTATCATAAGTATTGCTTCAATGGCCAACAGGCATAGTAATCACATCTTGAGAGCCTTCCACTTCAACACCCATCAATTTAGGAATCAATCTATAAATTATGAACGTCAAGTATCTGACTCTTTTTATCCTAGGGGGCAAAACGTTGTTGGAGACAAAACTTCAGGACCTTCCTAAGAAAAACGTATCCAAAAGATGGAAGAATCTCAAATGAGATCTCTTAATTTACGCAGAGGCTCATCAATCGACGCTAGTACAATAAGAGGAGGTTCTTCTCCTTTGAGATCCACCACTGGCCGAAGGCGTTCAACTCGAACATCTTCACACAGAGATTCCTCTTCCTCCGCCAAGGAGGCATCCATAATCACATCAAAATAATAAACTTGTTGACACAGCAAGTTCTACCCATCATTCACACACGGGTCCGTAACCTCGCATTCCTCCAAACATCCCTGAAGACTTAGCCTGAACATATATTATTGAGCTCCCTCACAATGCCCTATGTTATGAACTATAATGATTGGTCCGATAAGAGTTCCCTATGGGAGGTGAAAGGCAATCTCTTCGTTAGTGGGACTTATAAGAGTCATCACCTCTAACTTGGGCCATTCTTCAACACCCCATTCCTGTAAAATTCAAACTATTACACATTTATTCATACGATAGGACATTCGATCTGTACGAGTATATTGATCATTATAGAACTATCATGCATATCCCGTGAGCCTCATACGCATTCCTCTATCAAGTTTTTTCTACTACCCTCAAAGGAAAAGCTTCAACGTGGTTATATTCACTTCTAGCCTGAACGATCCATAGTTTTGTTAAATTAGCCAAAGTATTTATCAAACAATTTATTGTCAATCAATGAATTGCTAAGGATTCTTCTCACATATTTGGGATCAGCCAAAATGTAAGAGAATCACTTAAGGAGTATTTTAAGTGGTTTTTCATCAAAGTTTAACAAATTATAAGAGTAGATTATAAATTATTATGAGGAGTTTTTCTAAGAGACCTCCATCATAGTCCCTTTTTCTCGACACCCATACGAGACATAATTCATTTATATGCTGACCTAATCCATTACATAGAGGCACAAATCTCTATAGATGAAGTCATAAATGCTTATAAAAAATAGTCTGAGCAAACAAATGGAAAGCACAAAAGCGTACATGGGATGGATAACTCGTTCTTGCAGTGCAAGAATTAAGGAAAGAATAACCTGCCTCATAGACCCCCATTACCACGACGTAAACCTTGACAATAGAAGAAGTATACACCACTCAACGCATCTTGAGTAAATATATTAATGGCAATCTGAAATCAGGATAACATGAAGTGGTTGAATCCTTTGAAGTTGAATACAAGAAATCATAATCAATAGTGTCATTTTCATCATTATAGTGGGCACACCACTGAAGCATGTAAGCAGCTCAAAAATAAAACAGTGAGGCTTATTTGGCAAGGTTACCTTCGATGGTTTATTCGATATATACATGCTCGAGAGGAAGTTCTTTCCCATTGGGGGGAAAATCAACAACAATAAAGATAATCATTGAATTATCATTAACTAATTAGTGAGAATGAAACCATAGTAGGAGGCCTCTTATTGTCCAATTAAGTCTTATTGATTGTAGATGAAAATCCAACACCAAAAAAATATTGTATCGATCACTCTATTACTTTTGACTATTCTGATTTGGAGGAGATAAAAACTTCTCATCAAGATCCACTTGTGTTTAATATGGGGATAGGTGACCCGTGTTACAATGTCAAAAGGAATATGATGGACAATGAGAGTTTTGTATATGTCTTATTATATTCTACTTTTCTCAATATGAGACTTACTAGAGAAAAGCTTCAACCAACCGTAGGTCCACTATATGGATTTGATAATCGATATGTATGAGTGGAAGGGATAATCAGTCTACCAATTGTACTTGGAGAATTTTCTCGACAGACTACATACTATATCTAATTCATTATAGTAAATTCACAATTGGGTTACAACATTATGTGTGGAAGACCACTCTGTTTGAATAGTTGCTATTTGAATGATTTATATTTGTGCAACTTATGTAGTTTTGATGATTCCAAACATTATTGTTCAGATGTATAGTTATCTCTTAACAATTTTAGAAGATTTGCATTTGCTCTTGTGTGTACTAACATTTCAGAAAAATCAGACTCCAGACTACGAAAACTTCAAATCAAATTCAACATGAGATATTTTGTTTATTTGAAGTTTGCCTTTTCTTTGAATTAATTTTGAAAGTGAGTGATTGTAATTGAGTGAATAAAATCTCACACACACAAATAAGGAGATCTTAAAATTCTATACTGATCGTACAGGACGATATTTATCGTACTGGACGATCTGTCAGTTATCTCCTATAGGGCACTTGAAACGAATAGGAACTTGCTTGGAAAAATTTTTCCAAGTCCTATTCGTCCAGGACGAATTTTATTATCGTCCCGGACGATGGGTTCTCTGTAAAATTTTCGTCCAGACGAATTTTATCATCGTACGAGGCGACCAGTCCTCTGGAAAATTTTTGTCCAGACGAAAATAAATATCGTACCGGACGATCAGCTCTCTGGAAAATTTTCGTCCAGACGAAAACAAATTATCGTCCGCGGCGATTGGTGCTCTGGAAAATTTTCGTCCAGACGAAATAAATAATCGTCAAGGACGATCGGCTCTCTGGAAAATTTTCATCCAGACGAACATATTTTCGTCCAAATGATAAACCGACTTAGAACAGTTTTCAGCAGTTTCTAGAACCGACCTTGTAATAACCATTCGTACTGGACGAACCTAGTTCGTACAGGACGATCAGCTGTACGAAGTCATTTCGTACACATATACAAATTGGGTCGTTTCAGATCGTTTAAGTAAAATCGTCCAGGACGATCCAGGATCGTACATGACGATCCACTGCGTACAGAATTGGAAACTTGCAGTTTTTGGGCGGGTTTTCATGTCTTTTGTATAAATAGTCCAAATTAGACTGCCACCCAATCTTTTTGTTATTTGATCTTCGTGCCTCTTGAGAGAATAGCCAAGGAGAGAGTGGAAGAGAGCATTCAAAGGAGGATTCCTACCATTAGAGCGAGAAGGCTTCACTTGGATTACTAAGGTAAGAGTCTCTACTTGTGAAATTGGATTTCTTCACTCTTTTCTTTCTTCCTTCTAGATTCTTGTGAGAAGATCAGTCAAGGAGATCCGGTTCTCTGCCGACACTTGGAGAGTGTGAACAGACGAAGGGTTCTCTGCCCACACTAGGAGAGTGTAAAAGGACGAAGGGTTCTCTGCCCACACTAGGAGAGTGTAAAAGGACGAAGGTTCTCTGCCTACACTTGGAGAGTGTGAACAGCCGTAGGATTCTCTGCCCACACTAGGAGAGTGTAAAAGGACGACGGTTCTCTGCCAGCACTGTGGATTGTGTAAAAGGACGACGGTTCTCAGCCGCACCGGGTAGTGGTGAAAAGAGTGTTTTGTACAGGCTTCTCCGCCTTGCTGTGGGTGTTAAAGGAGAGTCACTTTGTGGTATTAGTGCAATACTCAGAGGGTGCCTCTGAGGAGTGGATGTAGGTCTGGTTATAGACCGAACCACTATAAATCTGGTGTCATTCACTTTATTGCTTTTACGTTCCCGCACTTTAAATTTCAGTTTTAACAACTCTGTGGTTGAAAAACATTTTCTACAAACTTTAAAAGAAAATTTTATTTCGGTTCAACTTTATCATTAAGAGGGTTTAAAATTTTTAAAACTACCAATTCACCCCCCTCTTGGTAGCCGTGAGACATTTACTTAGGCTTAACAACCTAATTACTGGACTCAACAAGTGGTATCAGAGCTTTGTTTCAAAATCATAAGTTTGAACTACTTTTTGATTAACGTA
Source organism: Dendrobium huoshanense (assembly GCA_016618105.1). Classification (NCBI taxonomy): domain Eukaryota; kingdom Viridiplantae; phylum Streptophyta; class Magnoliopsida; order Asparagales; family Orchidaceae; genus Dendrobium; species Dendrobium huoshanense. The sequence goes on from CM028343.1 coordinate 33,401,472, forward strand.
GATGGCTACATTTGGAAACCGAAACACACCTGAGGGTTACTCTATCACTAGACCTCCACTGTTTGACAATATTCCTTTTGATTTTTGGAAAACACGCATGTCTACTTTCTTACAGTCACTTGATTATCGCATGTGGATACTAGTCCAAGAAGGTTACTCAAAACCAACTAGATTAGTTGATGGAATTAGGGTAGATACACCCTATGCAGATTGGACTATAGAAGAACGTGACTTAGCACAATTAAATGCGAAATGTTTAAATAGTTTCTTTTGTGCTTTAAAATCTGAAGACTACATGCGAGTTTCCACTTGTAAAAGCGGAAAAGACATATGGGATAGACTTTGTATTACTTATGAAGGGACAAATGAGGTTAAGCAATCAAGACTCAATATCTTGTTACATGACTACGAATTATTTCGCATGAAACCTAATGAATCTATATCTGATATGTACACAAGATTCACTCAAATTGTCACCTCTTTGCATGCACTTGGTAGGGAATTAACAAATGCTGAAATGGTTAATAAGATTCTTCGTTGTTTACCTACTGCATATGATGCTAAAATTACTGCAATTACAGAGTCTAAAGATCTGAACATTTATTCAATTGACAATCTTCTTGGTTCACTCATTGCTTACGAGCAAGGAGTAAGCCAAAGAAAGATTGATGCAGGTGAACCAAGAAAAGACAAGAATATTGCACTAAATGTGGAAGAGTCAGAAAGTGAACACTCACAACCTGAGGATGAAGACGATATAGCACTGATGACTAGACAATTCAGAAGCTTTTTAAAGAGGAAGCAGAAGAGACGCCAGCAATGGAATAGAGGTAAGTATAACAGAAATGGCAAGGTTTCTAATGAAGTAATTTGTTATGAATGCAGGAAACCAGGTCATATAAAGACTGATTGTCCAAAACTCAAAGCCACTCCTAGCAAGGAGAAGGTAGAGGAGAAACCAATGGTAAAGAAGGGCAAGAAGAAGTTTCAAAAGGCTTTTTGGGCGGACTCAGCTTCAGACTCATCTGAGACTGAAAAAGAAGAAGAAGTCACCAACCTTTGCTTGATGGCAGATAAATCTGAACAATCAGATCAAGAAGAGGTATGTGATTTAACTTATAATGAATTGTTTGAAGTTTATGAACACATGCATGATGCATATAGGAAAACGAAAAAGATGCATGCTAGTTTAGTTTTAGAATTGGAAGAGCTTAATAAGGAACACGAAATCCTTAGGAAAGATCATGCTTTAATTGATAGCAACCACATGAAACTACTTGATGAATATGATGACTTGAATAAAAATTTTGAGAATTTAAAATCATCCTATGCTGAACTTGAAAAAGAATTTAAGAAATTTAAGGATGAATCTGAGAGCAAGACATATAGAATCAATTATACAAATCGAATCTTGGAGGATATGAATTCATTTTACAAACTTATTATAAGAGCTCTCGAGGATAATAGGAACTCCCCTAAACTTGAAGATTTTACAAATCTTAAATATTATCCTAAATTCATGAAATCCCTTAGAAGACAATCATATGAAAGAAAACATATGAATATTTTTCCTAATGTTAAATGTAACAATTGTGGATTTTTGGGACATATATCTCACACCTGCACTTTAAAGATGAAATCTAATTTGGTGTGGAGAACTAAGATGCATAAACCTAGACATATCACACATGCATCTGATTATAAATTTCATAAAGGTGAACCCAAACTAGTTTGGGTTTCCAGGTCTAACATTTGAGAATTTTGCAAGAATACTCTCACACAAGACCTCGTGAGAGTATATGGTACCTGGACAGCGGATGTTCTAAGCACATGACTGGAGATACTGCTCAATTCATAACGCTGGAAGCCAGGAGTGAAGGCAAGGTTACACTTGGAGATAATACCACAAAGAAAGTGGTTGGATCAGGTATGATTGGAAATTTGAAAAACTTTTTCATAGACAATGTTTTATTAGTTGAAGGCTTAAAACATAATTTGCTTAGCATAAGTCAGCTATGTGATAAGGGCTATAATGTAAAATTTTTACCTACTAGCTGCATAATTAGCCTAAATGGGAAAATTGTTTTAAATGGAAAAAGGGTGAACAATGTCTACATGCTAGATTTAAATTGTATTCAATCTCCTACTGCTTTTTGTTTGAAAACTGTTTCTGATGAATCATGGCTTTGGCATAGGAGACTTTGTCATTCTAGTATGAAAAATCTTAGAAAAATTACCCAAAAGAATTTGGTGAGAGGAATACCTAAACTAGACTTTACTAAGGACCATCTGTGTGATGCATGTCAACTAGGAAAACAAGTGAAGTCCTCTTTTAAGTCCAATAAAGATCTTAGGACCAGTAAACCATTAGAAATTCTTCACATGGATCTTTTTGGACCTGTAAGCACGGTAAGTCTAGGAGGAAAGGTATATGGATTTGTTATAGTAGATGATTTTTCAAGATTCACCTGGGTTAAATTTCTTTTTCATAAGAGTGAATCATTTGAGGAATTCAGAAATTTTTCAACTTGGATACAAAGAAAACTAGGATGTGAAATAATTTCTATACAAAGTGATCATGGAGGAGAATTTGAAAATGAAAGATTTGAAGATTTCTGTAAAGAAAAGGGGATTGATCACAATTTTTCTGCACCTAGAACTCCTCAACAAAATGGAGTAGTTGAAAGAAAGAACAGAACATTAATAGAAGCCGCCCGAGCAATGTTAGCAGAATACTCGCTTCCTAGATATTTTTGGGCTGAGGCGGTTAGCACTGCATGCTATGTTCTGAATAGGGTGAATGTGAGATCAAATTTGAATAAAACACCCTATGAGTTGCTAAAAGGTAGAACACCAAATTTGTCTCATTTGCATGTATTTGGTTGCAAGGTGTTCATACATAATAATGGAAAATCTGCCTTAGGAAAATTTGATCCAAAATCAGATGAAGGAATTTTTGTTGGATATTCAAGTGTTGGAAAATCTTATAGAGTATTCAACAAAAGAACTTTAGTCATTGAAGAAACCACACATGTTGTTTTTGATGAAAATGGAAACATGGAAGAGCCAAAAGTTGTTGAAGAAGAAATTGAAGAAAACTCCCAAAAGATTGATAGATTAAATTTGGAAGAAAATGTGGAAGAAAATTTAGAAAGAGAAGACCCTTTGCCTAGAGATTTGAGATTTTCTAAAAACCATCCAAAGGAATTGATTATAGGTGAACCAAGTGAGGGTGTTAGAACTATGCGTGGATTAAACAAGGAAGTCAATCATTCAGCTTTTATTTCAACTATTGAACCACTAACATTGATCAAGCACTTTCAGATGAATTTTGGATATTGGCCATGCAAGAAGAGTTAAATCAATTTGTAAGAAATAAAGTTTGGAAACTAACTACAAGGCCAAAAGATCAAAGTGTTGTTGGAACCAAGTGGGTGTTCAAAAATAAAATGAATGACTCAGGAGTAGTCATTAGAAATAAGGCTAGATTAGTAGCTAAGGGGTATAATCAAATTGAAGGAATTGATTTTGAGGAAACTTTTGCCCCTGTAGCTAGACTTGAAGCAATTAGGGTTTTACTAGCCTTTGCCTGTTTTAAAGGTTTTAAATTATTTCAAATGGATGTCAAAAGTGCCTTTTTAAATGGGGTAATTGAGGAAGATGTTTTTGTAGAACAACCTCCAGGTTTTGAAAATTCTAAATTTCCAAATCATGTTTTCAAATTAAAAAAGGCATTATATGGATTGAAACAGGCACCTAGGGCTTGGTATGAGAGGTTAAGCACCTTCCTACTTGAAAGATCTTTTGAAAAAGGAAGTGTGGATACAACTCTCTTTTTAAGGAAAATTGGAAAGGATATACTTATTGTTCAAATTTATGTGGATGACATCATCTTTGGATCTTCAAATAAACATCTTTGTGATGATTTTTCTAAAACAATGAGTAGTGAATTTAAAATGAGTCTAATGGGAGATTTAAATTACTTTCTAGGATTTAGCATTAAGCAACTTGAGGAAGGTACTTTTCTTAGTCAAACCAAATATATTAAGGACATCCTCAAAAAATATGAAATGGACAATGCTAAACCTGTTAGTACACCAATGAGTTCTTCAGTTCAGTTGGATAAAGACCTTAAGAGAAAATCTGTTGATCAAAAGAAATTTAGAGGGATAATTGGATCTTTACTTTACTTGACTGCTAGCCGACCAGATATTATGTTTAGTGTTTGCTTATGTGCTAGATTTCAATCAGATCCAAAAGAATCACATTTGACAGCAGTAAAAAGGATTTTAAGATATCTACTAGGAACTCAAAACTTAGGAATTTGGTATCCTAAGTTTAGCTCTTCATTTGAAATTATTGGTTACTCAGATTCTGACTTTGCAGGCTGTAGAGTGGATAGGAAAAGCACTTCTGGAACATGTCAATTCATTGGAAATTCATTAGTTTCATGGTCTAGTAGAAAACAAAATTCAGTGGCACTATCTACTGCAGAAGCAGAATACATTGCATTAGGAAGTTGTGTGGCACAAGTACATTGGTTAAAACAACAGTTGATTGACTTAGGATTAACTATAGGCACTATTCCAATTTATTGTGACAATACTAGTGCTATTTGCATTTCCAAAAATCCTATTCAACATTCTAGAACCAAACACATTGATATAAGGCATCATTTCATAAGGGATCATGTATCCAAAGGAGAAATTGAACTCATACATGTTTCAACTGAAAATCAACTTGCAGACATTTTTACAAAACCTTTAGCCTTTGATACCTTCAGTACTTTAAGAACAAGGCTTGGTGTTATTGATTTGAATGCTTAACCAAAATGTCTTTGCAACATTGATACTTGTTGTGTTTTGTTTTTTTTGTGATTTTGTGAATTTTGTGTGTTTTTGAATGAATTATTTTTGGATTTATGATTTTGTTTTATGTTTTCTGTGTTTTTTAAATGTTTTTGTTATTTTAAAAAATCAAAATTAAATTTTTTTTGGAGGACATCGTCCAGGACGAAATTGTTTTCGTACGGGACGATGTGTGAAGGAACAGTTTGCGCGAATTTAAACCGTTTTGAGAGCAGTTTTTAATTAGATCGTCTGTACGATATGTAATCGTCCAGGACGAATTTTTTCTCTCTCAAACGTCGGGACGATTGAATGCAGCGGTTGAGTGGATAAGACAGTTTTTAATACAAACTTCGTCTGTACGAAATTTTTTCGTCTGTACGAACATGTGTCGGTTCATTGTAGGGGACGGTTTTCAAGAGTCATTAAAACGATTCACTTTTTGATCGTCTGTACAAAATTTTTTCATCTGTACGATCGGTCAAGTCAAAAAGCCTGTACGAAGGGACGCATCGTAAGTTGTGTTGAATACGAAAAGCCGTTACATTTTGGACGAATTGGATCGTCTGTACGAAATTACTTCGTCCAGACGAACGATAATTTTTCGTCCAGGACGAATATTTTCATCCAGGACGAACGTATCGTTTTTCTTTAAATATGAAGGCTTTCAAACTTGACAATCACACTTTCAAACTTCTTTTTCAATTCCTTTCTACATCAAATCAACAATGGCCTCCTCTAGCAAAAGACAAAAGGTTTTGGTGAGGAAACCAAATAGGAATGCCCCAGACAACTTTCTTTCCAAGGCAAATGAGGAATCTTTTTCTCGTTTTGCATCTGCAAAAATCACTCAGTCTCGCATTCTTATCCAAACAGAGTTGAAATTTCGGGTATTGCACCTCTTCGCCTCAACCCAATTTCAGTTCATTCTTTCTCTCGTCCACTTCTACAATAAGCAAACCTACCACTACTTTCTAGCCAACATGAGTTTCAATTCTGACCACTCTATCATTAGTTCTTATGTTTTTAAACAAAAAGTTGAGATCACCAAGCACGACCTTGGTGTATTTTTAAACTTAAGAACTGAAGGATATAGAGCTCACACCCTAATGTCAGAAAACTCCTTCAAATGGTTTGAAATCAATAAGGGGATTAGAGAGATAGGCATAACCTATCATGTTGCTAGAGTCTCCGGTATGACCCAAGATGCCCGAATCATCCAGCATATCCTTAGATCCTCAATTATTCCTAAAGCTGGTGATAGGATTAACATTACTCCTCTTCTTTCTGTTCTAACATTTTTAATCATGCAAAGACATCCTATTGACGAAGCCCAACTCATCATAGATCATATCTATGGGCTTTCAGAAATAGGACATGCTGATCAGAAGAGGAAGAAGAACATTTCATTAGGGCACTTAATTACTTATATTTTGGAAAAGAAGTACAATATAGTGCATCCTGATGAAGAATATGAAGAGCCAGTTTACTATAACGATGCATCATTCAGATTGCTCTTCAAGGAGGAAAAAGAAAAAGAAAAAGCACATGCCAGTGCTTCAGAAGAAGAAGAAGAAGGAGTGCAAGCTTCTGTTTCTCAATCAGATTACCAGAATCTGATTGAGAGATTTGATAGACTAGAGACTCACATTGATCAAAGGTTTGATCAATTTGATGCTCAACTTACGCAGTAGCAACATGAAATTGGTAATATTAAAGATGAAGTTCATGAAATAAATACCAATGTAATGTTGATGGCCTCCTACTTCAACCTCTTTGGCGGCATTCCTCCTCCTCCTCCAGAACAGTGAAATTGTTTTTATGTCTGTGTCTGTTGTATTTTTTTTTTGTTTTTGTTTTTGTTTTTGTTTGTTTTGTTTTTATCTTATCTGTTTTAGTGTAATGTGTTTATTTTTATGTTTTTTTAAGTTCAATGTATTTTTTTTAATCTGTTTCTTTAATATCAATGAAAGTTTGTTTCTATTAGATTTGTTTTGAAATGTGATTAATATGTGTGAATTTCATTAGTATTATTTAATCTACATAGTGCTTAAATTCGAATGTAATTTGAGATTATCTATATTAGAAAATCTAGACTTTCTAAATTTATAATTTGTTTATAACTTGTTGTAATTAGAACTTTTAAATTCATGTCTATTCATTTAGACTACATAAAAGTTAATATTATTATTGCAATTTTGATGTTTTCTTATTTTGTATTTCTATGCTCAAATGATATTTATGCACCTAGAAATATTTGAAATTTTAGATTATAGATTTTGGAAAGAATTGGTCAAATTACTCTTGAACATTGTACAAATGTACAAAAATCAAAAGGAATTTGAAAAAAAAAAATTTGCAAAGTGAAAAAGAGGCACAAAATAAGCTCAACCAAAGAAAAATACACAAAAATGTGCTCCAAAACTTTGAAAAGATGCGCAAAGCGCCACATGAGGTAATTCTCTTCTTTCCAAATTCGTTCAATCTCTTAATTCAAATTAATCTTATGTTCATTTTTATTCTATTTGAACTTTGAAATATAGAATTTTTATACATCTCTCTTGTAATGATTTTCAATAGTCAAATGTCTAAATTGAATCATGTCTTTGATAAATTCTTCTTACTTATAATGTTATATCACTTCTTAAATTTTATGAATTTCTATGATTGATCTAATATCCTTAGTTTAAAATTGCATACCCTATGTCAAATCACAATTTAGATTAAATTTTAAAAATGAATTTCATATAATTATTTACATTTCTTGTCTTTTTCTTATTCACTTTTTGTTGCTGTCAAAAAAGGGGAGAAATTATTATGATTGTGTTTTGTGTTTTTGTGGTTTGTATTTTCTATTTTTGATTGTTCTGTTTGCAAGTTTTTTTTTTGTGTTAAAAAGTTTGAAAAATAAAAATATTGTTCTTTAATGCTTCCTTATTTTAATGTACTCATAAATTCAGGGGGATTTTAGGAGATAAGAGATTTGTTTTAACTTGAAATCATACTAATAATAATTGTTTTGCCATCATCAAAAAGGGGGAGATTGTTTGAATAGTTGCTATTTGAATGATTTATATTTGTGCAACTTATGTAGTTTTGATGATTCCAAACATTATTGTTCAGATGTATAGTTATCTCCTAACAATTTTAGAAGATTTGCATTTGCTCTTGTGTGTACTAACATTTCAGGAAAATCAGACTCCAGACTACGAAAACTTCAAATCAAATTCAACATGAGATATTTTGTTTATTTGAAGTTTGCCTTTTCTTTGAATTAATTTTGAAAGGGAGTGATTGTAATTGAGTGAATAAAATCTCTCACACACAAATAAGGAGATCTTAAAATTTTATACTGATCGTACAGGACGATATTTATCGTACTGGACGATCTGTTAGTTATCTCCTATAGGGCACTTGAAACGAATAGGAACTTGCTTGGAAAAAATTTTCTAAGTCCTATTCGTCCATGACGAATTTTATTATCGTCCCGGACGATGGGTTCTCTGTAAAATTTTCGTCCAGACGAATTTTATCATCGTACGAGGCGACCAGTCCTCTGGAAAATTTTCGTCCAGACGAAAATAAATATCGTACCGGACGATCAGCTCTCTGGAAAATTTTCGTCCAGACAAAAACAAATTATCGTCCGCGGCGATTGGTGCTCTGGAAAATTTTCGTCCAGACGAAATAAATAATCGTCCAGGACGATCGGCTCTCTGGAAAATTTTCGTCCAGACGAACATATTTTCGTCCAAACGATAAACCGACTTAGAACAGTTTTCAGCAGTTTCTAGAACCGACCTTGTAATAACCGTTCGTACTGGACGAACCTAGTTCGTACAGGACGATCAGCTGTACGAAGTCATTTCGTACACATATACAAATTGGGTCGTTTCTGATCGTTTAAGTAAAATCGTCCAGGACGATCCAGGATCGTACAGGACGATCTAGTGCGTACAGAATTGGAAACTTGCAGTTTTTGGGCGGTTTTTCATGTCTTTTGTATAAATAGTCCAAATTAGACTGCCACCCAATCTTTTTGTCATTTGATCTTCGTGCCTCTTGAGAGAATAGCCAAGGAGAGAGTGGAAGAGAGCATTCAAAGGAGGATTCCTACCATTAGAGCGAGAAGGCTTCACTTGGATTACTAAGGTAAGAGTCTCTACTTGTGAAATTGGATTTCTTCACTCTTTTCTTTCTTCCTTCTAGATTCTTGTGAGAAGATCAGTCAAGGAGATCCGGTTCTCTGCCGACACTTGGAGAGTGTGAACAGACGAAGGGTTCTCTGCCCACACTAGGAGAGTGTAAAAGGACGAAGGGTTCTCTGCCCACACTAGGAGAGTGTAAAAGGACGAAGGTTCTCTGCCTACACTTGGAGAGTGTGAACAGCCGTAGGGTTCTCTGCCCACACTAGGAGAGTGTAAAAGGACGACGGTTCTCTGCCAGCACTGTGGATTGTGTAAAAGGACGACGGTTCTCAGCCGCACCGGGTAGTGGTGAAAAGAGTGTTTTGTACAGGCTTCTCCGCCTTGCTGTGGGTGCTAAAGGAGAGTCACTTTGTGGTATTAGTGCAATACTCAGAGGGTGCCTCTGAGGAGTGGATGTAGGTCTGGTTATAGACCGAACCACTATAAATCTGGTGTCATTCACTTTATTGCTTTTACGTTTCCGCACTTTAAATTTCAGTTTTAACAACTCTGTGGTTGAAAAACATTTTTCTACAAACTTTAAAAGAAAATTTTATTTCGGTTCAACTTTATCATTAAGAGGGTTTAAAATTTTTAAAACTACCAATTCACCCCCCTCTTGGTAGCCGTGGGATATTTACTTAGGCTTAACAACCTAATTACTGGACTCAACACACTCCAATTAATATTTGAGATTATCGCCTCCATCCCTCACCTTAAAATGAAGTTTCTAACCCTAACAGGAGTCAATTTTTTATATGGAGATCAACAAATAGTATAATACTGCTATCTTAGATAAACTAAACCACATTTATCAATAACCCTAATTATCAAGGATTTTTATCTCCAAAATGAGGATATCCCTTAGAGTTCTTCTCTTATATAAGATATCATTACTGTATCCATATCATAAGAGCGCCCTTTAAGAACTGTGCAGATCGGGTCTCTTCTCTCAGATAAATAATATATATATTTTCTATGTAAAAATAATGATGTTTTATATGGAGTCCATTCGATATGCCCGGAATCGACCTTGAAGTAATCATGCACTGCCTCAAAGTCATCCCAATATGCAAGCCAATAATTCAAAAGAAATAGAATTTTGCACTTGATTGCCAATAAGCAATCGTGCATAAAGTTGATAAACTTCTAGAGGCTTGATTTATACGAAAAGTTCACTATCCTACCTGGTTCGCAAATGTTGTCATGATGTAGAAAGCTAGTGGAGTGTGGATAATGTGTGTAGACTATACATATCTTAATAAAGCTTATCTTAATGATATTTTCCCCTTTATTGTATGGACTAATTAGTTGATACCACCTCCAGACATCAAATGTTGAGCATTATGGATGCTTACTTCGACCTGAATCAAATAAAAATGAATATTGCGGATGTGGAGGTAATAGCTTTTAGGACATATAAGGGGTTATACTGTTATATGGTCATACATCCAGGCTCAAAAATGCTGGAGCAACATATCAACACTTTAGGAATAAGATTTGTAAGGATCTTATTGGGCATACTATGAAAGTATATGTTGGTAAAAAATCTTCAAAAATATCACCATATATCAAACTTGGAATAGTGTTTTCACCTACTATGATGTTATATCATATGACTCAACCCCACCAAGTATGCTTTTGGTGTAGCTTCCGAAAAATTCTTAGGGTTTATGGTAACCCATTGAGAGATTGAAGCCAATCCTGAGAAAATAAATGCACTAAGGGATATTATGCCCCAAAAAAAATATCAAGGAAGTCCAATGACTAAATAGAATAATTGCAGCGCTGTCTCATTTCCTGGCTCGCTCAGTGGAAAAATATCTTCATTTCTTCAAAATACTCATAAGTGTTCATAGCTCAGAATTTTAGTAGACTGATGAATGTTAAGAAGCCTTCGAACAACTACGAAAGTATTTAACATGTCCACTTCTACTGTGAAAAAGTAAACTATTTGATATATGACTAGAGCCCTATATATTTTATTTTGGCCCCATTCACATAGTGTATATATGGGAGGAATTCTGGCCCTGCTTGCTGAAAATATGTGTGGGAGGCTATGTGATATTGTTTTGCTCTAATTTTGACCGCACTTGATATATGCAGGTGTGAGAGATTAAATAGAGGCATAACTAAAAGTTGAGTTATAAACAATTATTGAGACACATACATTTTAATCATTTTATTGTATATATGCTAATTAATACAATATAAATAGCAATATGAACTGAATGTTAGAAATATTTGAATTTTTATATTAATTTTGATGAAATATGAAAATCAAGTGCAAGAAAATATATGATAATAAGTATTTTGTGAAGCATCTAAATTTTTTTTATGAAAATAGCTTACAATAAAAATAAATTTAAGTAGTCATTGAAAACTAAAAAAATTTTAAATTTACTGTTTTACCGGTATTTCATTTATTTTTTGAGCTCGTCAAACATATCTTTTTGCAAGGCGAGTCCAAATGTAGCTTGCTCAAATAGTCAAATATCACCCTACGCGTTGAGGAGGGCGCTCGACTGCGTTCGCCTCGTTAACTCCGCGCCTCCCCGCTCAAAATCTCTCTCTCTCCAAGCTGCGGTTGGCAGTCTCGGTCAAAATTGAAGGCTGCGATTGCGGAATGGCGGCGGTTTCGAGCCTTGGGACGGCGTCTTACTGGTGCGAGCGCCGGAGCTGGGTGCCGGATGCGAGGTTGGCAACGGGGATCTCGAAGGTAGCGCTGTTGGCTGGAGTAATTTTCTTAGGTTTTTGTGGCCTCCTGAGGTCGACCGCTTATTTGTTTTCTGGATTTTTATTCTAGTACTTTGTTTTCCGATTGCGGAAGATTCGGCAATTGCATTGCATCTCAATCAGTTCTTATGCCATCTCTATTGCGCGTTGCAATCCAGATCGGAGATCTTTGAACCCGCAGTTTAGTCAAGTTTTTTGTTTTCCTTTATTAATTTTGTTTATTCTGTGAAATTCGGCAATTGGTTAATGTATTTGTTGATAGTTTAGAGATTAAAGAAGGTGCATCTAATAGAGGTTCTTAGAAAGATGGCAGTAGCGAGAAATAGTAGCAGATACGTCTCAACATTATTTAGTATAAAGATACACTGAATTAAATTCAGGATCATCCGAATTCTAATCTTTGCAAACTCTAGACGAACTTAACGTCTCCATAAGATGGAACCGATGGCACCATAAGTGATCTGATCTCGGTCAAACGAAGATCACGGCAAGCCATCGGTGTTGCTGGCCACTGTCGCCTTACTTTCGTTGTCTGGACACCGTCGCCCAACCGTCTTTGTCTAAGTGTCGCTTTGGCTAAGTGGCTATCAGCCTATCATAGTCCATTAATTATCATTTGATCCCCCTCGTCCGACCGCAGTTGCTTGACCATTGTTGCTCAACAAAAATTGCCTGAACAAAATTGTCTGACTGTCATCATCATTTCTCCACTACTTCTACTACGACTACAAGAGACCAAACAGTGCGTCTAATCTTGTAACAGCATCTTCTTCAGTTATGGAAAAAATGGACATTTGTAACTTCAATATATGATGAATTCTTTCAACTAGCTTAGACTCCATAGTTCTTCATGTTCCTAATTTTCCAAAAAAAAAAAAAAAAAAAAACTCAGGTCTCCCATATTCTTTTTTTTTTTGTATGTGTATGCTAATCTTCATGCAAAGTTAGGACGCAAAACTCTCTTAATTGTCTATTATTTTCTAGCACGCAACTTAACCAATATAGGTGTTGTAGCTTATTATGTTTGTTGTACTTATTTTTTGAAGGGGTTGCTAGAGTTTAATTCTACATTTCCTTTGAATGAAGCTTTTGAAAGTGCTTGGTAGCAATGTGCCTTCCAAAGTCACTTTTGAAAATTCTAGTTTAATTGCAAGTGCATCAAATGCATGTTGATATGATTTAAAAGGTCAACAATAAAAAATAAATATTTTATGTTAAAAAAAACTTTTTCTATGCTTGTTTATCAACACAAAGAAGAATAATATGGGCTGAGGCATGCATATAGTTTTATTCTATTACGTGACAATTGTTTTTCTTCAACAAATTATTTTAACATATAGGATAGTATTGAGTGACCTTCCGAATGATAATTTTAGAAGTTTGAACTAATTTCAGAAAGCTAGAAATAAACTTAAATGAAACAATTGTTGGAAATACGTTAATACTATAGACAGGTGATAATGTTCTTGAGTAACTATAATATTTGTAGAGGGTACTATTGTTGAATTATTACTAAAACCCAAAGCTCAACACAATATGTTCAATGTCTACTACTAAGCATAAAATAACAAGGATTGCTACTGAGTTAGACTTCTTATTCATTGAAACATTTGAAAAATCAAGAGCAGAAGTAATGTTATTCAATATAAAAAAATAAATTAATTAATAAGCAATGCAGTTAAATAACACTAAGCTTAATAAATCATATTAACTCAATTATCAACAAACTATATTATTGGTTTGCTTATGAGTCTTGTGATTCCTCAAAAAAGACCCTACCAATCAATTTATCTGTTAATGTTGAAATGAGAGATGGAAGTAAGCACTAAATGAGGACAAACCATAAATAATACAAAATAAAATCGTTATCATGTGGACGACCTTCCCAACCAATTTTACTGATTGTGTATATATAAATTTTTGTAATCATGAATTGGAATAATGAAAAATGAAATATTACTGAAGACATGAATTGCTAAGTTGTTACTTGTCTTACAAATACCAAACTTATGGTTCTTTTACAATGCTCGACTTGGGTCCATAGCCCAGTTTTTGGTGCATTACACATAATGGATAAGTGTTATGGGGCCGGCCCAGGAGGGGCCGGCTGAATCGGTCAAACATGGACCGGTTCATGTGTACACCCGATGGCCCAGTAGGGGCCCACTTGCTATTTTAAACAGTGTTTAGGAGGGAAATTTTGAATTAGGGGCTGTTTAGGGATTTTGTAAACTTCCTTTGACTTTAATTAGTCATGAGGAGGTTAGGGTTAGGGTTATCTTGAGATTTGCTGAAATTTTGAGATCTAGGATTTGTTTTGGGGCTCTAAGCTTTGCTAGAGATTGTGGAGAGTTTTCATTCTTCTTGAATTGAAGGAAATTGTATCTTGCTTGGTTTTTCGTGTTGTTATTTGAATCAAAGAGTTTCCTTGGTGTTTCTTCTTCAATCTACAAAAGTTCTTGCATTGTTCTTGCTGATTTCTCCTTGAAATCAGCCCTTTTGCTCATTGTTTTTGCCGATTCTTGATTGGTTTGCTTGCGAACTCAAGTACTTCCTATCAATAAGCTAATGCAAATCCCACAAGATATATGCAAGAAGAATGCCTTCGAATTTAACATAATTGGTAAAGAGAATGTGCTTGAATTGTCATAGGTTTTGACTCTTTGTAATCTCTATTACTCAAATTTGAATATAGAGCCCTAAAAATTCTTCTAGTTCCAATTGAAAAACACATGTGGCCCTATCTACCACCTAGGTATCACCAATCCTCACAATTTAGGAATCATCAAATATATTTAATACACTTCAATGAACAACAAGCAATCTTCCACATTGTTTTTAGGTAACATATATATATCTATCTATCTATCAACAAATAGACTCTCAACTTAAAACTTCAACAAGTAATATAAGTCTATATTATTTGCCTGAGCACATATAGTTTTTAAATAGGAGCACACTTGTATTGCTTTAACCATTCCAAGGAAGAAGAAATGTTTCATTTCAAGAGCAATATCAAAACATAATTGATAGATTCATTCATTCCAATACACTATAACTTGCAAAAGGCTCCATTCAATATAATGGATTCCCTTCTAATTTAAACAAATTTAAGACAATTTAATGAACGTCATAGTAGCTTGTTATTGGCCATCCTGTATTGCTGCTTGCTGATGTAAATGGTTTCTGGTTTAGCGAAGTAGACTGAGATCACTAATAATGCTTACTATGAATAAAAATCAAATAATCTAGAGGGATCAATGAATATTTACAAATGGCTTGAATGCAAATATTTAACTTTGAGGTTAATTTTGATATATTTACTTTTAAGGGCTGATTTATGGTATGCTGCTGATGTTCTCTCGAATGTGTTTAACTTGTTTAGATTGCAGGTCGTTACGTTGGCCAAAGAATTGAGAGTGTCTCTAAAAGAAAAGGTTCTGCAGTGCATCATCGTTTTTGCATTCAAATGTCATTAGTAGATGACAGAGTTTTTCATCAAAACGCTGCTGAAAAATCTGCAGTTTTGGTAATCATTACTTTCATTGATTAACTTACTTTTTTCCTTTTAACATCGTTGATCTTCTGTGGAGGATAGAATCAATTGTGATATGTTTGGTTGCCTGTAATTGGGAGCAAATGGTAACTTCCACTTATGGACTGAAATTTGGAGAACCACTACTATGAAAACAATTTAGTTTGCTATGATTTGACACTTCCACTTATGGACTGGAAGTTGGAGAAACCACTACTAAGAAAACAATTTAATCTGCTATGATTTGGCACTTCGTTGCTCCCGATGTTTGGTTGCGCAAAACTTGGAAGACTCTTACCACCCTATTAATGCTACCCATAAAAGTATGTTTTTTTGTTTGCATATACAAGCACATGTATGAGATATAATTTTCTCTTAGGAGGAGAGTGATCATTCTTCTCATTATAATTTTTTCTTTACTTCTTTATACTATCTTGAAACTTAAGATCATCTCATTATATTTCATCTATGGGATAAAAAGCATTTATGAATTGAGTTTCATGAATTTTCATAACAATTTAATCACTCATCTATATATAAAAAAGAATGATTGAATAACATATAGAAGCCTACTGAAAATCAAGCTTGTCCAATTATTTCATCAATCCAAACCGTCATACATCTTCTAAACATCTCACTAACATTTACATAATTCCCTGCTATTGGAAGATTATGGATAAAAATTCGCAATTACCTTCTCTTGCAATCATAAACATCACTAAAGAAATTTTATGGTGCATCATACTAAAGATCAGATGATCATAAGAGTTTTGAAAATCCTGCTTGGCTCTAATTTTAATATATATAAACGCAAAGGAATTCATTTTCTTTAACACCATTAAAACTAGTAGCCTGTTGATCATCAATCAAATGCATCAAATTTCCTCTATTGATGGCTTTGATTTCATGCAAAGATAATTGTGATTGCAAAGTATAGAGACTTCTAAATGTCTTAGAAGGTGATGTATAGCACAAAAGAAATTATTTTCTTTAACATTATTAAAACTAGTAGCATGTTGATCATCAATCAAATACATCAAATTTCTTCTATTGATGGCTTCGATTTCATGCAAAGATAATTGTGATTGCGAAGTGTAGAGACTTCTAAATGCCTTGGAATCAGGCATAGGGGTCTTTCATATGTTGTCCAGTCATCCTTGTATTTTTCACAAATCTTATGAATGAAAAATTATCATGAAATTTGATTGAACTTAATCCTCATCTAGTTTTTATGCTTTAGATCACAATTAATGTTGTGATATTGAATTTAGTGATTATATGAAGTGATAGATGAAAAAATAAAATGGGAAGGAAAAAAGATGTGTATATGTATTTCTATGATTTTTATTGTTGAAGCTCTGCAATGAAAGGGATGCCAATGACTTGATTAGTATAGGAAATATGGAAATAGTTGGTAAATTAAGCATTAGAAAATTGTGGGTCCATAGGAAATGATGCCAAAAATATTATTTTTGTTATTAGAGTGATTCTCGAAAATCAAAGTGGTTTTATGATGCAACAAGAAAATATTGCAAATACACAAATCTTCCTTTCTTATAATATAGATAAATATAAACACTAAGATTACAAATTAAGATGCACAACTTCAACTACAAATGACAAACATAAACCATAAGACATATATATATTGATGTGAAACTTTAAGAATTGCACATGAAATTATTTAGGAATTACAAAGTTTACCACTATAAGATTAGATTATCTTAAGTTGAGATTCAAGAAATTATCCGTGATCAAAATGTTATGATAATCAATCACAAGCTAGTTGTTTGAGCCCAATTATGAATAGATCTTAAAAGTTTCACAATAACCGAATGCGGAAAATAACATAGAATCCAGTGGTTAATATCAAGAAATTTCACTACGAGTACCTTGCTCACTTACACTCAATGTCGGGTTTAGCGGGAGAAGGCTTTTAGTATACTCAAGGATGCCACGAAGATGGTGGCCACACAAATGGCCTTTAGCCACGGAGAGGTTGGCGGTGACGAGGAAGGCGTGAACGCTTGGCCTTCGAGACTCCAAGTGTGCTTTAAGAATTGTCGGTCGTAGATGCTTGCAAGGATTGGGACAACTCTCTCCAAGTACTCTTCCACGGTGGTTTCGTCTTCAAATCCTACGTCGAAGCACGGAGACCGTAGGATGTTGATGCTTCCGTCGGCGTTGAAAACTAATCCCCACTCAAACTCCGGATCCGCCATGCATGCTTGATGTTGGCAAATCTTTGAAGAGGTGAGATTTAAGTGGAGATGAGGAGAATCCTTGCGACAAGAGGGGAGGAAGAGGTGAGGGAGGTCGGCGGAATTTCACAGGAGAAGGGTCGGCCGGCTCCAAGGTGAGATGTTAGGGTTTGAGAAAATTAATCCTATTCAAATCCTCACTAAATCTGAAATTAATTTCAGATCTAAGTGTATTTGGAGGGAATAATTTGAAAAGGATTTCAAATTCAAATGCAATTAAGGGGAATTAATGGGTAATCAAGAGGGGCATTAGTGGGCCGGCGGTTTAATAGGGAGAGAGGGAGAGAAAGGAATTAAAACTGAAATTGAATTTCAGTTTTAAGTGGATTGGGAGGGAAATTTTGAAATCCAATTTGATTCCAAAACGGTCATGACACTAAATAGCAATTAATGGGGGGATTTTCCCTAGTGTGGCCGGCGGCATGTTGAGAGGAGGAAAGGTAATTTGATGAGGTGGATTCCCTTTGGATTGATGATGTGGCATAATGCGATTAAAGCTCCAAAATTCAATTGGGATTAAAATTAGAAACCGTCATGAGAACTTTCCAAATTTGGAATTCCAAATTAGGAAAGAATTTGAAATCAAAATTTCAAAATTTCAAATTTGGGGATATGGTAGGGATGGGGTGGACGGTTAAGGTGGGATCGCCGGCGGGGTGGTTGGTCGGAACCGGGGATGTGGCCGGCGGTGGATGTCCAATGGGCGGCGGCAAGTGGAGGTGGGAGGGCTGTTTTGTGGAGGATGGAAGGGAGATGGATATGACAACGAGCGAGATGATAAAGAAAATCTAACCACGAATCGAGGACTCTTCCAACGATTGGTGGGCCTTGCGAATTGCTCCACTTGAGCTCTCCTCCTTCTCAAGCACTCATGCAAGACAAGTAGAAGTAAAACACAAATTTCATTCAAATCTTCATTAACCCAAAATACAACATGACATGGCCTATATATAGGTCAAAAAAAAAAAAAGAAAATACAATGACTCTCTTGCCCTCAGGGCTACACTCATGACTCAACTTAGACCAAGGGTACAATAGGAAATAAAAGAACAATGCATAAAAGAAATACATAAATAGCTAGAAATATAAACTCTGAATCTCGGCCGTCGATCTGCGCTGTCTACGGCGATACACATGTCTGAACCTCTGGTTGATGTCCACATCATTCTCCCCAGGTGGGAGAAAGCTCGACCCGGTCGAGTAGAAATCTCTGGAGCTCTCGTACATCTCTAGAAGATCTGGATCCAATCTCTGCAGCTCCTCTTGATCTATCCACGTATCCTCAGTCACCGGCTTCCCTCTCCAGTGTACCAAGTACCTTTGGCGAACACCTTCCTTCGTGGAAATGATTTCATCCTCAAGTATAGCCTCGACCTTCTCCGCAGTAGGTAAATGGGGCAATTTGGGGAGTGGAGGTAGGTTGGGGATCTCACTGGGTAGGTTCTCACAAGGCTTATCATGAAGTGGATTATCAGGGTTAAACTCGGGTCCCTCGAAAGCTATTAAATCTTAAACATTAAACGTAGGATTCATGTTAAAGCCTCCAGGAAGGTCTAACACATAAGCATTACTGTTTACTTTCGAGATTATCTTAAAGGGGCCCGCACTTCTAGCATGTAACTTTTTAACGGCTCCTTGAGGGAATCGCTCCGGACGAATCCGTACCATAACAAAATCTCCAACTTCAAATTCTTTAAATCTCTTCTTACGATCAGCATCAATCTTATAGTGAGTGTTACTTTGTTGAATTCTTTTGTTTATTTCTTTGTGCAATTCTTGAAGATGAGATGCGAATGCAGATGCAGACTCAGACATCCTAACCTTAGGACTTACAGGGATTAAATCAATCGGGTGTCTAGGTAGGTAACCATACACGACTTCAGCAGGACTTAGACCAGTAGATCGGTTTACAGAGTTGTTGTATGCAAATTCATCTATCGGAAGTTTAGAGTCCCATTCCCTAAGATTTTCTCCGACCAAGGTCCTTAAAAGATTTCCTAGACTTCTATTCACTACTTCGGTTTGGCCATCTGTTTGGGGGTGGAAAGCAGTGGAGAATTGTAATTTGGTTCCCATCTTATGCCATAGAGTCTTCCAAAAGTAGCTAGTAAATTTTACATCTCTATCTGACACAATGGTTTTGGGTAGGCCGTGAAGTCTTACAATTTCATCAAAATACAGCTTGGCTATTCTAGAGGCGTCGAAAGTTTTGGAGCACGGGAGAAAATGGGCCATCTTAGAAAACCTATCTACGACTACACAAATCGAGTCATGCTTCCTAAGGGTCTTGGGTAAACCTAAGACAAAGTCCATGCTAACATCTTGCCATGGTTGGTTAGGCACGGGGAGGGGTGTGTAAAGGCCGGTGTTTTGTTTACGCTGTTTGGCTAACTGACAGGTGTGACAACGCCTCACTAATCTGCTAACGTCCCTCTTAAGGCTCGGCCAGTAAAAACGGTTTTCAACTGCGGCAATGGTTTTAGCTTGACCAAAATGACCAGCTAAACCACCAGCATGTAATTCCCACACAAGAAATTCACGAAGTGACGTATTGGGAATACAAAGTTGTTGGGACTTAAACAAGTATCCATTTTCCAACATAAAATCTCCTATAATCCGTTCGTCTCCAGTGGTCAACGCAGTGTATGTCTCCTTAAAATCAGGGCAGTCTGGGTAGTCTTCTTTGAGTCTCTCAAAGCCTATTACATCAGTCGTCATCTTCCTAGTAATCATCATCCGACGGCTTAAGGCATCAGCAGCCTTATTTTCAGATCCTGCTTTATGTCTAATGGTATATGTGTACTCTTGCAGGAATTCAACCCAGCGGCCGTGTCGAGCATTGAGTTTCTTTTGAGAATTAATGTACCGCAAAGCTTCATGGTCCGAAAAGATAACAAATTCTTGCGGTAGAAGGTAGTGACGCCAATGTCTAAGGGATTGAATGATGGCGTAAAATTCTTTATCATAGGTGGAGTACCTTTGCCTAGTGTCATTCAATTTTTCGCTAAAAGTAAGCAACCGGGTGTCCTTCTTGTGACAGGACTCCACCTATACCAATTCCAGATGCGTCGCAAGTTACCTCAAAAACTTTAGAAAAATCAGGTAATCTCATTACAGGGGCTTCCATCATTCGCTTCTTAATCTCTTCAAAAGCTCTTGTCGCTGTTGTGGTCCAAAGAAACTCACCTTTCTTGAGGCAGTCCGTTATTGGCGCTACTATGGTGCTAAAATTTCGAATAAATCTTCGATAGAACGTGGCCAATCCGTGAAAACTCCGAACATCTCTAATGTTTTTGGGGTTGGGGCCATTCGTTTATGGCTCGCACCTTTTCGGGGTCAGCAGATATGCCTTGGGAAGAAATGATAAATCCAAGGAAGGTCACTTGATTTGCGAGGAAAGTGCATTTCTTAGGATTGGCATACATCTGTTCCCTTTTTAAGATCTCACAAACTTGTCTTAGATGATTTAAATGTTGCTCCACTGAATGACTGTAAATTAAGATATCATCAAAGTATACTACAACAAATTTTCCAAGGAGGGGCCTAAGGATTTGAGTCATTACTCTCATAAAAGTGCTAGGTGCGTTACTCAATCCAAAAGGCATCACAGTCCATTCGTACAACCCATCTTTGGTTTTGAATGCTGTCTTCCATTCGTCCCCGGGGCGGATTCGGATTTGGTGGTAGCCACTCTTAAGATCTATTTTTGAGAAAAGCGTGGCACCTGTCATCATGTCTAACATGTCATCTAATCGTGGAATTGGGAAACGGTACTTGACAGTGATTTTGTTGTTGCACGGCTATCAACGCACATTCTCCACGACCCATCCTTCTTAGGGGTAAGAAGGGCGGGGACAGCGCACGGGCTAAGGCTTTCTTTAATAAATCCTCTTTGTAACAACTCTTCCACTTGCCTCTTGAGCTCCTCATGTTCCGTAGGGTTCATCCGGTAGTGGGGCAAGTTAGGTAAAGAAGCTCCAGGCACTAGGTCAATGGCATGTTGAATATCCCTCAGGGGTGGTAATTGGTAAGGTAAGTCTTCAGGGAAAACATTAGAAAAAGTTTCCAACAATGGTTTAACTTCATCGGGGATCGGTTCCTCTTGATCTACATTCACTTCCCGGGCTACTAACGCGTACAGAGGGGTTCTTGAATCTAATTCCACACCTAAGTCTTTAGCGGTCAAAAGATTCAAGCCTGCATTGGGTTTTAGGGAGTTGGGTTTAACTTCTTCCTTGGTGGACTTAGGTTGAGTGGGAAGTAGTTTAATTTTCTTGCCCTCGTGTTCAAATACACAGGTATTTGATCGCCCATAAATGTGAACATCGTTGTCGAACAACCAGGGGCGGCCAAGGATGATTTGACCCACATCCATAGTCAGAACATCACACCAGATTTTCTCCTTGTACCCAACGAATTCGATAGGAACAAGACTCCTATCTTTAACTTCCAAGGTGGTCGAGTTGATCCAAGCAACTTTGTAGGGGTTTGGGTGAGGTGTGGTCTTCAATTGTAGCTTAGAGATCATAGCAGAAGACATAGCGTTAATACAACTTCCACTGTCGATTATGACCTTACAATTTTTGTCTCCTATCTTCGTGAAAGTGTAGAAGATTGAGGTCCTTCGCCAGTCGTCACTAGGTTTGGGTTGGGAAAAGGCACACCTAACAACCTGCAGATCTAAGTGGTTCATCTTTTGGAGGTAGTGAACAACAGCAGTCTCTTCTCCGTCGAAAAACTCCTCATCGTCGTCCACATGGTGGACCAAGTCAGTTTCAGGTTCATCTTCTTCCTCCGCCACTTCCTCAATTATAGTGACCTTGAACGGGCTGGAGTATTGAGAAGCAATGTGTCCGTACCCATGGCATCTAAAACACTTCGTACCGGCAGTGGCTTTGGGTGTTTCTCGTTCCGTTGTCTTCCCTTTATAGTCTGATCGAGGTTGGGCTTGGCTAGGAGCTGGCCGACTACCGGAGGGTCCAGTGGGTTTGTTGTACGGTTGGCCAGAGGAAGGTTTAAAAGGGTTTGGTCTAGAGTCTTGGGTCCGGGTGGTGTGGCTTCTGGACTCTTCCAAGTCTAGTACAAGACTACAGGCAGCTTCGTATGTGGTTATTCCTCGAGCAAAGAGCTCATTCCTAAGGTCTTCTCTCAGTCCGGCTCTAAACATGGACAGAAGTTGTGTGGGAGTGGTGGTCTCCTCCCCGTTACAACGGATTAAGAAATCATCAAACGTGGAGATGTATTCCTTAACGGGTCTACTCCCTTGGGTTAACCTATTCCAACGATCGAGGAGTCTTGGGTAGTACGAGGGAGGAAGATATTTCCTTTTTAGTTCTTGTTTCATCGCTCCCCAGTCAGCTATGGGGTATTCTCCTCGGGTCTCTCTCATGTGCTCCACGTTAGTCCAGTATTGGTTGGCTCTCCCCGTCAATTTCATCTCGGCGAACCTAACTTTCTTTTCTTCCGAAATGTTATACCATTTAAAGTAACTGACCATCCCTTTAATCCAATCGAGGAAAACCTGGGGTTCTAACGTTCCGTCAAAAGTTGGGGCATCTACCTTTATGCTCTTAAGGAGTTGGGTGTCGTTGTCCCTCCAAGGTGCGTCACGTCCTACCGGTTCTTGTTGGGGTCGGTGGTTGGGTCGGTAGTAATCCCTAGGAGGTCCATAGTCAGTTCGGGTATCTTCGCCATATGGTGAATGAGGTCTAGAAGGTGTGTAGATAGCCGGGTGTCCCATCCTTTCAATATTATCTAGTCTTTCTCCCGTATGACGTCTAAGTTCAGCTACACTCGTTTGGGTATCCTTCATTTGTTGTGTAAGTGTTCCTAATTGACCCATAATCATGTCTAAAGTGGTTTGCAAATGGGTAGGATCCATGGTTGGGTGTTAGGGGTCACTAGGAGGACTTCCTAAGCCAAGGACAGCAGCTAAAGTCACAGAAAAATCTGCTGGAAAAGTGGTTCCAGCAGCTGGAAAGCCAACAACAGCAAGCCCACAAGAGGGGAGAACTGCCTAAGGGTTTCGGCCAGATTCCTGGGTGTGGACAGCACAAAAACAACACCTATGGACTCTCCTAAATGATGTTCACAGTTGCTGGAAATGATGGGACAGCAGTTCTAAACACAAATCCAAAAGCCCCAAGTAGTTAGAAACACTACGGACTCACAGGCAGCAGCTAGACACACACTATGACGAATTAAATGCTCATGAACAGTGCAGGAAATGCAAAAACAGTGGCTAAAACAGTGGAATTTGCTAACTAAGCAATGATATGCATGCCAATTTTTGATCTACAATAAAAACTAGACCCTAGGATGCATCTAGCACAAGTCAAGCATGCTAGCCATGCTCTGATACCAAATATGATGTGAAACTTTAAGAATTGCACATGAAATTATTTAGGAATTACAAAGTTTACCACTATAAGATTAGATTATCTTAAGTTGAGATTCAAGAAATTATCCGTGATCAAAATGTTATGATAATCAATCACAAGCTAGTTGTTTGAGCCCAATTATGAATAGATCTTAAAAGTTTCACAATAACCGAATGCGGAAAATAACATAGAATCCAGCGGTTAATATCAAGAAATTTCACTACAAGTACCTTGCTCACTTACACTCAATGTCGGGTTTAGCGGAGAAGGCTTTTAGTATACTCAAGGATGCCACGAAGATGGTGGCCACACCAATGGCCTTTAGCCACGGAGAGGTTGGCGGTGACGAGGAAGGCGTGAACGCTTGGCCTTCGAGACTCCAAGTGTGCTTTAAGAATTGTCGGTCGTAGATGCTTGCAAGGATTAGGACAACTCTCTCCAAGTACTCTTCCACGGTGGTTTCGTCTTCAAATCCTACGTCGAAGCACGGAGACCGTAGGATGTTGATGCTTCCGTCGGCGTTGAAAACTAATCCCCACTCAAACTCCGGATCCGCCATGCATGCTTGATGTTGGCAAATCTTTGAAGAGGCGAGATTTAAGTGGAGATGAGGAGAATCCTTGCGACAAGAGGGGAGGAAGAGGTGAGGGAGGTCGGCGGAATTTCACAGGAGAAGGGTCGGCTGGCTCCGAGGTGAGATGTTAGGGTTTGAGAAAATTAATCCTATTCAAATCCTCACTAAATCTGAAATTAATTTCAAATCTAAGTGTATTTAGAGGGAATAATTTGAAAAGGATTTCAAATTCAAATGCAATTAAGGGGAATTAATGGGTAATCAAGAGGGGCATTAGTGGGCCGGCGATTTAATAGGGAGAGAGGGAGAGAAAGGAATTAAAACTGAAATTGAATTTCAGTTTTAAGTGGATTGGGAGGGAAATTTTGAAATCCAATTTGATTCCAAAACGGTCATGACACTAAATAGCAATTAATGGGGGATTTTCCCTAGTGTGGCCGGCGGCATGTTGAGAGGAGGAAAGGTAATTTGATGAGGTGGATTCCCTTTGGATTGATGATGTGGCATAATGCGATTAAAGCTCCAAAATTCAATTGGGATTAAAATTAGAAACTGTCATGAGAACTTTCCAAATTAGGAAAGAATTTGAAATCAAAATTTCAAAATTTCAAATTTGGGGATATGGTAGGGATGGGGTGGACGGTTAAGGTGGGATCGCCGGCGGGGTGGTTGGTCGGAACCGGGGATGTGGCCGGCGGTGGATGTCCAATGGGCGGCGGCAAGTGGAGGTGGGAGGGCTGTTTTGTGGAGGATGGAAGGGAGATGGATATGACAACGAGCGAGATGATAAAGAAAATCTAACCACGAATCGAGGACTCTTCCAACGATTGGTGGGCCTTGCGAATTGCTCCACTTGAGCTCTCCTCCTTCTCAAGCACTCATGCAAGACAAGTAGAATTAAAACACAAATTTCATTCAAATCTTCATTAACCCAAAATACAACATGACATGGCCTATATATAGGTCCCAAAAAAAAAAAGAAAATACAATGACTCTCTTGCCCTCAGGGCTACACTCATGACTCAACTTAGACCAAGGGTACAATAGGAAATAAAAGAACAATGCATAAAAGAAATACATAAATAGCTAGAAATATAAACTCTGAATCTCGGCCGTCGATCTGCGCTGTCTACGGCGATACACATGTCTGAACCTCTGGTCGATGTCCACATCATATATATATTTTAGAGAAGAAGGATACATGTGGAGTAGAAATTGTGGATAGAGAAGAAGGGATTAGAAGACCGATACAAAGTTTAAGAGGAGAAGGGGAAATAAGACCATTGCTCACAAGCTATGTAAACCCGCAGGTTTTTACATTCCACAAATTTTCATTTCTAAAACCCTCCTAAAACAACCACAAAACAACCCTTATATAGGGGAGTAAAAGGTAAAAAAAGACAATTAATACATATATTTAATGCACTTCAAAATCAGCCAATAGAATACCCTTCAAAACCGCAGCAAGCAGGGACCAAAGGGGCGGCTGCTTGGGGAAGAAACCGAAGCATCAAAACAGCCCCAAAAGTGGGGGAAAACCAAAGCATTAAATGGATCATAAAGGGAAAACCGAAAAGGCATCTTTTGGGAATTAAAATCGGCATGGGGAACACCAAAAGGCCTCTTTTGCCTACATCAATTCTCCTTCGGTTGAGAAATCTCATCTCCTGATGAGAATGCCTTGATACATGTTGGAAAATATCAGGATGACAACGTTACAAACTTAGGTTGAATAACAGTGCTTCCTTGATGTTCCAAATGCATTATTTCTGATGACAAAATTTTCTTTTAAAGTGAATCTTGGCTTGTCGACTGTTTTGACTTTTTTATCATTTTTTTTAAAGAAAGGAAGACTCACAACCTAAAGCTCTGATATCAAATTGATGGAACAAGAAAATATTGCAAAGACACAAATCTTCCTTTCTTACAACATAAATAAATATAAACACTAAGATTGCAAATTAAGAGACACAACTTCAACTAGAAATGACAAACATAAACCATAAGACATATATATATATATATATATATATATATATATATATATATATATATATATATATATATATATATATATATATATATATATATTAGAGAAGAAGGATACACATGTGGAGTGGAAACCGTGGATAGAGAAGGGATTAAAAGACTGAGATGAATTTTAAAAGGAGAAGCGAAAAGAAGGAAGACCATAGCTCGCAAGCTATGTAAACCCGTAGGTTTTTACATTCTGCAAATTTTCATTTCTAAAACCCTCCTAAAACAGCCACAAAATAGCCCTTATATAGGGGAAGAAAAGGTAAAAAAAGATAATTAATACATGTATTTAATGCACATCAAAATCTGCTAATAGAATGCCCTTGAAAACTGCAACAAGAAGGGACCGAAGGGGCAGTCGCCTGGGGAAGAAATCGAAGCATCAAAAAATAGTCCCAAAAGTGGGGAAAAATCGAAGCATTTAATGGCTCATAAAGGGAAAACCGAAAAGACATCTTTTGGGAATTAAAATCGGTATGGGGAACACCAAAATGCCTCTTTTTCTTACATCAATTGTATTTTTCTATAACCAAATTTATTTTCTCATGGATTTTGTATATATTATTATTAATATAATAATAAATACAAAAGACTTCTTTTGTTCTGATACCAAATTGATGCAACATGAAAATATTACAAAGACACAAATCTTCATTTCTTACAATATAGATAAATATAAACACTAAGATTGTAAATTAAGAGACACAACTTCAACTACAAATAACAAGCATAAACTATAAGACATATATATATTTTAGAGAAGAAGGATACATGTGGAGTGGAAATCGTGGATAGAGAAGAAGGTATTAGAAAACCGAGATGAATTTTAAGAGGAGAATATGAAAGAAGACCATAGCTCGCAAGCTATGTAAACCCACATATTTTTACATTCCACAAATTTTCATTTCTAAAACCCTCCTAAAACACCCACAAAACAGCCCTTATATAGGGGAAGAAAAGGTAAAAAAAGATTATTAATACATGTATTTAATGCTCCTCAAAATCAACCAATAGAATATCCTTGAAAATCGCAGCAAGCAGTGACCGAAGGGGCAGCCGCCTGGGAAAGAAACCGAAACATCAAAACAGCCCCAAAAGTGGGGGAAAATCGAAGCATTAAATGGCTCATAAAGGGAAAGCCGAAAAGACATCTTTTGGGAATTAAAATTGGCACGGGGAACATCAAAAGGCCTATTTTGCCTACATCAATTCTCCTCCGGTTGAGAAATCTCATCTCCTGATGAGAATGCCTTGGGTACTGTTGAAAAATATTAGGATGACAGCGTTGCAAACTTAGGTTGAATAACAATGCTTCCTTGATGTTCCAAATGCATTATTTTTTATGACAGAACTTTCTTTTAAAGTGAACCTTGGCTTGTTGACTGTTTTGACTTTTTTATCTTTTTTTTAAAGAAAGGAAGACTCATAACCTAAAGCTCTGATATCAAATTGATGCAACAAGAAAATATTGCAAAGACACAAATATTCTTTTCTTACAACATAGATAAATATAAACACTAAGTGATGTGAAACAGTGTCGATCATGGAGTTACTTTAAGAAATTAAATAGAGCGAATTAACAAAGTATTCCCACAATAAATTTATTTCTTATAACAACGATTGATCCTTGGAGTTCTCAGTTTTTAACTTGCTTAGGCACAGAGGAGTGAAGTCGATTAACCAAACAATTCGAGAAAATGCAAAGAATAATTGTACGCTACGACAATAAACAAGAATCCATGATTTAACAATGAGAACTGTCACCTTTGGAGCCCATACTCTCAACTAGTCTAGGCTTTAGCGGAAGAAGAGTCTCCACATTAGAACCGAGGTCACTCCGAGGAAGAAGGAGCCTAAGATCGTCGTTCTTGGATAGGTGGCCGGAGTGGTGGAGGATGATGGCCGAACTGATGTAGAATGGGGACTCCGGCTTCGTTACGGAGAGGATCTCCTCTCCAAAATCTGAAATTGTTCCTTGCAAAAACTGAAATAAATCTGGATTTATCTCAGCTCACAAAATCTGAAAATCTGGATGTGAGAATTCTGTGTTGGAAATGAACAAACTGTCCCATAGTGAGAATAGCTAATGGCAGCCATTGAACGGACATTCCAGGATTTGGATGTGTGAGGACAGGCTAGAAGGAGCAATTGGGATTTGGAAACCAAGGGAATGAGATCTGCCTGAGAAGAGAATTGAGGGAGACGGGTTGAACAACAATTGACGAGGAGTCTACAGCCACTGAGAAGCACTCAATTCCGGAATTCCAATCAGGAATTCAATTCATTTTGTGAGGAGTAACGTACAAGAAATTAGAAAGGTGCAATTAAGAAAATTAATAGGGGAGAGAGAGAGAGGGAGGAGTGGTCGGCCAAGCTAGAAGGGAGAGGGGTTTCGGTTTGATGAGGTGGGGACCACTAATTGAATTTCATATTTTATTAAAAATCTGAAATGAAATTCAGTTTTCTTAAGGAGAGGAAGCTTCCAATTATGAGGGGAATCAATTTCAAATTTGAATTTCAAATTTGAAATTGTAAATCAATTAAGTTGATGGCGTAAGTTAGGGAGCAATTTTAGGAAACAATTAATGGCTCATAACCATTTGAATTTCAGTTTTGAAGTTCATAGGAGGGGAAGGAGGCGGCGGTAGGAAGGGGGAAAGGTGGCCGGCGGGCTGGCCGGCGGCTGATGGCCGGCGGATTGGGCTTGTCGGTGGCTGCTGAACGGCGGTTTGGGGCTGCAGGCCGGCGACCTGGGCAATCCAGGGAGGGGGCGGCGGCAAAGAGCAAAGGAGGGGAAGAAGTAGGGAAAATCTAGGGATCCAAAGAGTGAATTCCAATCTTCCACAAATGCTTTCACCCGAACCACCGTGATGACGACGAGATCAAGAAAATTCAAAGAAGAAAATGGAAGAACACTAGAACCTAGAACTCACAAAGAGATCTAGCTTCTCTTACAAACTCACTAAGAGATCGTGGAGGTTTTGCACTCACAAAGAGAACATGAAATGTCAAAATTTTCATTCATAAAAAACTAAACTATTACATAAGAAAATGGCCATATAAATAGGCCTCAAAATGACAAAGAAAGTAAAGTACTAAAATGCCCCTTGGGCTACAATAACTACCAAATACCCATAAGGGCAAAAACGGACAAACATGAAATAAAAATAAATTACTACATAAAATGATGAAAATACAGATCATGATCGTGGCCGTCGATCTCCGGCATCTCCTGGAGGTACATTTGTCGAAATCGCTGCTGATGTCCCCATCACGAAGATTGCAAATTAAGAGACACAACTTCAACTACAAATGACAAACATAAACCATAAGACACACACACACACACACATATATATATATATATATATATATATATATATATATATATATATATATATATATATATATATATATATATATATATATATATATATATATATATATATATATATATATATATATATATATATATATATATATATATATATTAGGGAAGAAGGATACCCGTGGAGTGAAAACCGTGGATAGAGAAGAAGGGATTAGAAGACAGACAAATTTTAAGAGAAGGGGAAAGAAGACCATATCTTGCAAGCTATGTAAACCCGCATGCTTTTACATTCCACAAATTTTCATTTCTAAAACCCTCCTAAAATAGTCACAAAACAGCCCTTATATAAGGAAGAAAAAGTAAAAAAAGATAATTAATACATATATTTAATGCTTCTCAAAATTAGCCAATAAAATACCTTTGAAAACCTCAGCAAGCAGGGACCGAAGGGGCAGCCGCCTGGGGATGAAACCAAAGCATCAAAACAACCCCAAAAGTGGGGGAAAACTGAAGCATTAAATTGCTCATAAAGGGAAAACCAAAAATACATCTTTTGGGAATTAAAATCGACATGGGGAACACCAAAAGACCTCTTTTGCCTACATTAATTAATGATGCAATCAAAATTTAGGAAAACTAAGATTGCAAATAACTATACGTCTTCCTTTAAAACATAACAAACATAAAACCATATAACTTAAATTCGACACAACACCTTACAACTATATATATATTTTAGAGAAGAAAGATACAAGTGAGGCGGGAACCATGGTTAGGAGGTAGAAGTCTTGAGACGAAATATAAGAGAGAAAATGATAGAAGACTAGCTCGCAAGCTAGAAAAAACCCTCAGGTTTTACTCCAAAAATTCATCACATAACCAATGTTTAAAATTGCGTATTCGGGTATTGAGGCATTTTTCATTCGTGAGGCGAGGCGTAAGCCTCAAAATCAAAAGATTGCGTAAATATAAAATGATAAAAATTTTATATACTAATGAGTGAATAATATAAAACATAAAAAAAGCATAAGATATGAAGTGAAATCAAAATATCTCAATAATAAGACAACATGAAATATAGTTCAACTCAAAATTCTATCTTTCCCAAATCCCAGTATTCTTTTCATTAACATATAATTCCAATTTTCAAAAATAAATATCAATGACATATCACATAAGAACTCATAAGTCATCATCACTGTCATCACTAAGGGGCATTATGGTGAACTGCTCTCTCCCCTTCCTCCTTTCCTGTAGAGTCCAATGTCGGGCATTTATTTTAAGATTTATGTAAGTTTTAATATATATAGCGTGAGGCATAAGCCTCATGCCAGTGAGGCGAGGCGGGTCTCATCCAAGTTGAGGCGCAAGCCTCATTAAAAAAACTCTAGGCGTAAGCATCGAGGCATTTTTTACTTGAATTGCGCAAAGGTGGGCCTCAAGGCGAGCCTCATATTGCGCAATTTTAAACTAACTCCTTTTCAAATAGCCACAAAACAACCCTATAAATAGAAAAGAAAAGGAGGCCAAAAGCCATGCTCAACCGCCCACCACAACCAACCAAAAGAGGAGAAAAAAACAGTAATAAAGGCACATTTGAACCCCCACCCGAAGGACAGCCAGGGAGCGGGAACCAAACAGCCAAGCAAAGGGAACCGGGAAAGCAGGGAACAAAAATCGAACAACCCAACAAGAGAAACCGGGAAAAGCAGGGAGCAGGAGTAGAAACCGAAAAGCCAAGACCAGGGAAACCGGGAAAGCCAGGAGCCGAATAGCCAAGGCCAGGGAAACCGAGAAAGCCAGGAACCCAGCAGCCATATGCTTAAAAAAAAGCCCCTAATCAGCCACCAAACACCAAACAGCCAAAGAAAAATGGGCCAAGCCCGTTTAGCCAACTTCAGCTCATAATTAAATGCTAAAATATACAAGCCTTGCTTGCATCATTTTCGTTATCCCAACAAATTTGAATGAGAACATAAATATAAAATTTCATAAGCTTTCTTGATTTTTGAGCACAAATTTATTGTTTCCATAATTTAAACAGTGAAAATGAAAAGTGATCTGAAAATGATATTTTTCTAATAATAGGATCGAAGCTCCTTCTTTGTATTGTGTATAAGGATACGTTTGTAGATCTGCATATGTAAACATGTACATACATATTTACATGCATGTTTACATGCACATCCATATAAAATATATTGATATTATAGCCTTATAGGCAACGTTAATAAATTATATGTAATATATGTTGTATATAATACTTGCAATATAAATTATGATACCATAAATTGTGTATAATTATTTGTTATTATATCCTCGTATTTTTATGAGATAAGTTGTATAATTATAACATATATATCTAATGCTTGTATGACGTTGGGGTTTTGCAAGGAGGGAGACCATCTCGTCTAGCTACTTTTGAGTAACTTTGGGGCATATGATGTTGAAGTAATGTGACTAGAAATCATATATATCGTTTCTCCAGGAGAAGTCACTTCCCACTTCCCCATTCCCTTGTCAAGTTAGCAGACAAAGTGGTTCCATTTCCGTCTGAATTTGAACTTAGTGCATATAAAATAGCTCTTGCTCATTTATTTGTTGTGCACTTTCAAGATATTGCCTTAGTTGCTATCTATTTACGGTGTACTAATGTGATTTTTTTTACCTTCTTTTTGCAGGCTTATGACTTGGTTCAAGGAAGCCTTGTATGTACAGCACTTCTTTGCTACCTTGTCACCCAATTTACTTATTTCTAATAGTGCAGCCTTTCTTCATAATACTCTCTTGCTTCTAATTGTAGTTTTATTTGTAGTGGCAAGCTTATTTATTTAAATATGAGCTCAACTTTGAATGATAGACATAAGGTCTTTTGCTATCATTCTTTTAAGCTTATCATGTTTCCAAAATATATGGTTCCTTTTACTCGCAGACCTGTATATCTTTACAATTCACTTGTATTACTCGATTGTAGATTGCCTTCTTCAATAACTTGTTTTTAAATGAAAAATAAGCATCATAATTGCCTCTCTTGATGAGGTGATGATGGATAGCCAATTGATGAAACCAAGTTTATTAAAACTAGGTTTATTCATGAGAAAAATATGATGATTGTATTGTAAATAACATCCCAGTAAAAAAAAAGATAAGATCCGGTTCTGCATTGACTTCTGGGAATCGATGAAAACTTTTCTAAAATGTGATTTATCACTGCCCATGGTCATGCTTGAAATTACATCGAACCATTATAGCTCTTGTTTATGGATGGGTTCTCAAGCTAAAACCAAATTAAAGTGTCACATGAGGATGAGAAGCTTGCATCTATCCAGACCACTCTATATTTTTTTTCCAACAAGGTGATGCTTTTAAGGGCTCAAATCATATCTATGACGACCTCACACACAAGCAAGTAGAGTTTCTTGTCAAGGAATTAGCTGTAGAAAGTATATGCCATTTTAAGCATGTAAATAATCGTTGGATTGTATTTGAAGGAATTCAAAATTTTAATCTTAAGATGAATACTTTTTTGCTTTTGGTGTTTCATTGGGAAAATTTTTAGGCTATTTTATATGTCATGGTGGCATTGAAATTGATCACTCTAAAATTAAATCTATTATAGATCTACCACTACTAAAAGCCATAAGACAACTTTTTATCTAGGATAGGTTGTCATACAAGGAGGCTCATCTCTAATATCTTAGGTAGGTGTCAGCCCTTTTCAGGTTGATGAAGGACCCCACCTTTGTATGGGACGGTGCTTGTAATTAAGCCATTGACATCATAACACAATATTTATCGCATGCTCAACTCTTGTGACACTCATCCCATTTAACAATCCATGTAAGTATGCAACATTGCTACTTTAGTTTGACATCATGTATGCCCCATAAAAGGTTGTGATCATGATTGATTTCCTAACTATCCATCTTCTTCCACTCCACTTTCCACTTAATGTGATTTGCTAGATGAGGATATCCTCAAAGTGGAAGAAGACAAATAATCTCCGAAATGTGAGCTCTATTTTGATGGAGTTTTATTAGCGTGACCAACAATACTAGACAGAATTTGTATCTTTTTTTAGAACACCATAAGGAGGTGTACTTCGATATTCCTACGGCCTATCAGAATATTGCACAAATAATAAGGTTGAATATGAAACAATAATAATATGCCTCAAACTTGCAATCAGTATGAGAATGAAGAAGCTTCACAAAAAAGAAGCCCCAAACTCCTAATTAATACCTAAGTAGATAATAGGTTCTTTCAAGATCATAAACTGATATGTAACTACACAAGGGTTCTGTTTCATGAGAACGGTAAATCTAATTCACTGGCTAAGTTAGCCAAGAAAACTAGTGGATTCTTATGAAGATCCTGTCATCATATTCAAAATATGCATATTATGCCACCAACTCTTTTGTAATATATGGAAACTAGAGAAACTCAAGTGACCCTAGCAATAGCCAATGAGGTTGGTTGGAGAGAATATTTCATCACATACATTAAAGTAAACTTCCTAAGAATAAATCTATCATTTTCCAAATTTCATGAAGTGTATTCTTATATGCCTTCATAAATGATTCAATATATCAAAGGTCATTTGCCCAAATGTGATTACAATGCCTTGGATCTAGCGAAGCCAAGGCCTTCATGTCTAAAATATATGAGGGGCCATGTGGTACACACTAATTCTATAAAAAAATGAAGATCAAAATCAAACATATGAGATATTGCCAGCGTAATATGGTTAAGCACTATATTGACCACACTAATGTGGAGGCACTCTACATTAACCGTTTAACCTAATACATTTTATAAGTATCATTTTGGTTGTTTAGATGTTCGGATATTGATTTGCTTGGCCCTATAACCCCCATTGTTCTTAGGGCATCAATTTATCCTCTTTGCCGTTAACTATTTCTCAAAGTGGGTCAAAACAATTCCCTTAAGGGAAGTTAAAATAGATAATATGTTCTTCTAATGCCACATTGTCTATCAATTTTGAGTCCTATGCTAAATCCTATCTAACAATAATAAGAACTTTAAAAGCGTTAAAATTTGTCGTTTCATCAAACAACATATGTTTTCATCAAACAACTTATGTTAGATTCTTTCCTGAATTTATAACCTTAGAGCTAATGGTTTGATTAAAGCATTCAATAAGACCTTAAAAAAACTATTTAAAAAAATCCTTTAAAAGAATAAGAGAGAATGATATGACAAATTAATAGAAGTTCTATGTGTCTATCACACTACATATAAAATTGTGATGTGAGCCACTTCGTATTCACTTGTATTTGGAATAGCGGTGATACTTCCTCTCAAAGCTTAGCTACTTCCACTCTCAATTTCCATACAATATGGACTAACATATGAAGAAAATATTGATATACATCTCAAAGAATTTGAAGCTTTAGACAAACTTTAGCTTTAAGCCCAACAAAAAAAATGAAAGACTAAAGGCAAGGATGACCAAGTATTGCCATGATCATATAGTTATCCCTAGAAGCTTTAGGGATGGTGAATTAGTCATCATGCGTTAAAGACCTATACTTTTCAATCATCACATTAGTAGTAAATTATAACCAAATCTGGAAACAACCTTCATTATTGAAAAAAGTATATGTAATAAAGTATATGTAAGAAGAGCATACTAGTTTATCTATATGGAGGGTGTAAGGCTTATGCAGTTATGCTTCTGATAATGGTTGTTGCCTCATGTTATTATTTTTTGCAGTTGGCTTAGTTGTTGTGCTTACTTTCTGAGCCTAAAGGTTCAACTATCTTCATTTGCTTAATATGCTATTAAATGCAAGTCAATTCTTAAAGATGGTTTAATTTAATGAGCTTAAAGATTAAGCTATATTACAACTAGTTATGCAAGATCAAGAAATCAAACTAGTTGAACTATTTTCAACCCACAAACCCAAAGGTTAAAGTTCGGTTGTCTTTTATAATTCTCCAGCAATAATGGTATATTTTATATTAATGCCTCTAAAGCAGCTTAGTCAAGCCTTGCGGCTGGAATCTCAAAAGTGGTATAATAACTTGTGTTTACAACCAAACAAAATTGC
Source organism: Dendrobium huoshanense (assembly GCA_016618105.1). Lineage (NCBI taxonomy): Eukaryota > Viridiplantae > Streptophyta > Magnoliopsida > Asparagales > Orchidaceae > Dendrobium > Dendrobium huoshanense. Next base: position 33,437,434 of record CM028343.1, read on the forward strand.
TTGGAATATAAATCTAAGAGTTGAGCTACCTTTTAGACTCTACAAACTCCAAAAGCAGAATCAAAACTTAAATCTCAAGCTCAAAGAGTCTAAAAATTCAAGATTGGATGTGTCAAGTATCAATTCAACAAGTCTAGTAATTGAATTAGGAAAAACTCTTGCAAACATGAGGGTTGTGTTGTTTCATTGATTCAACAGATCTAGCGGTCAGCTGACACAATATATGGTGATTCAGTAAGTCTAAGAATTGAATAGTTTCTATCTTGGTATCTCAATAAGCCTAAGGGTTGAGCTGACATTTTTGGCTCACAAGTCGAAGGATTGAAGTGCCATGTTAATTCAACAAGTTTTAGTAGTCAAGTTGGCATGAACATCAATGTCTCAACAAGTTCAAGGACTAAGCCATCCCCCATCTTGGTTTAGCCAGCCTAAAGGTTGAACCGACACCCTTAATTCACAAGTTCAAGGGTTGAGTTGTCATGTCAATATAACAAACTCTACTAGTCAGGTCAACAAACACATACGATGGTTAAAAAGTTTAAAGACTAAATAATCTTTATCTTACGGGTCAAACTCAGGGCCGAGCTATCATGTCAGTTCAACAAACTCTAGTAGGCAAGTTGATATAACTATATGATGATTTAGCAAAGTTACTGGTTTAAATGAATCCTACGCATAATGAATTTCAATTCAAATAAGTGTTTTTAAAGCGTTAAAAGCTCAATGTAATACGGAAGTGTTCAATTTTACTTAAATGAGCAATGCATAAAGTGAAGCAATGGTTTTACTAATAAGGGGTTTCACAACTTGTATATCATATATTCACATAATATATTCATATAATAGTAATAAATTTTGCGAATAATGTAATAAATTTTTGATAAATATAATGATTTGTTCAATAGCTATAATTTCCGGCTATCTAAAAGCCAAAATATAGGTTCAAATATAGAAACAATAGTGATGAAAATATTTATACTTGAAAATCAAGAACACTCTTGAGATTGAGTGACTATCTAGAAATGAGAAATAGTGGTGACTTGAAGTGAGGGAGATTGTGAAGATGAGATATTGAGAAACATTCGTGAGAAGAAGCTATTAGTACCAGCAACAATAACCAACAAGAAACTTATAAGAAAAAAGGTGAACCAACTTTACATACTCTAATAATGCAGCTTGTATTTACCTCACCCGAGTCATATGCCTCTCTTGTATTGACATTTAATGCATCCTTACGTTCTCTCTTATCTTGATCCAATCTTATATGTCTCCCTCATACCCCACCACAATCTCTCTTAGTAATTACTCACTAAAAAGACTTCTCACATCATCCTAGTTATAGAATGACCCTTTCTCCCCTAATTTGATCTCCCTTGCTTGCACTCAACCCATCTCCCTTGATCTCACATTTCCTTCTCACCCTTTTTCTTTCCCTCACATCTCGATGACACGTGACATGCCCCCCACTCTTCCATCCCATGTGCAAACCCACATGATATTGAGCTCCCTCTTTGCTCTCTTCTCCATGTTATCCTTTTCAGCATGTAGCCCCAGTGACACTACTTTATTCTCTTTTCCCAAACACATTCTCCCCCTTCACTCATTCACATGTCTCTTGACTTGTCTTCTGTGCATTCTACAATGCATGACTCCTTAATCTCTCTCTCTCTCTCTCTCTCTCTCTCTCTCTCTCTCTCTCTCTCTCTCTCTCTCTCTCTCTCTCTCTCTCTCTCTCTCTCTCTAACAAGCCTAACACCTTATGACTCTTTCCATCAAAATGTCTAGGCCCGAGCTCAACTATGCCAACTCCTTAGTGGTGAACTCTAATATGACTTCTTTCCTAAGCTCCAATATGACTCCTTCCTCTAATAAGCAGGAAACTCGGCCCTTCTCTTGGATTTGTTCCCTGCCACAAATTTTACGACATTAGATTTGATTCCCTCGATTCCAACAGTCCAACACGCATTGGCCTCATGCCTTTCAACTTTTTTGTTTGCAAGTACTCCCTTGTTAATTTCATATGGCACAAATAAGGGATCAAAAGATGGAAGGGTCGATCTTCAACCAGGCTAATTTAAAAAAGAATGATTATTGATCTGGCTAGTGTGTATACTCATCGATCTTTGATTTGATTAGTTTTAAGAGCATAAGATCTTTGGTCCATCTGGAATTTTGAAGACTTTCAGGTTATTTATCTTCAATCTAATTGAAACTTAAAGACCTTTGCATTATTAATCTTCATCCAATTGGAGTTTTGTCTTCTTTTGTTGATATTTTTGATTTAGGTCTAAGGAGATGAATGCTCGTCTTTGGCGACCATGCTTAATCTTGTGGTAACTTCATTGCTGTTAGATAGTGGTGGGTATAACACACGACTTCAAGATTACTGAGATACCTGCGACATCTAACCTTAGGTAGATGAAATGTCATCGTTGGTGTTGAAACCACTAACAAGAAGGGAAACACATTACTGGAATAATTCTGCCTAATACTTATATATTAAAGAGTTTAAAATAAAATAAATGTTAAATTTTTTAAAGAACTAATTAACTCAATTTAGTTACTTTGAGAATTACATTGTTGATCTTTGATCTAGCCTAAATTTTGATGACATTCACACAATTGATCTTCGATTTGATCGGAGGTTGAAAACTTTCATGTTGTTGTTCCTCGATATGGCTAAGTTTTGCATTTCTTTGGAGATCTTAGATCCGTATTTAGGTGTTTGAATGCTTACCATCAAAGACTATATTTGATCAAAATTTGATGACGATGATCTCAACGCAGCTCTTGTTATGGTAGTCTTACAACTTTAGCATCCTTGATATACTTGTGACCTCCAATTGTAGGTAGATGTGGTGTGATCCTTTGTGTCAAAATAAGCAATGAGAAGAGAAGCACGTTGAAGGGATGCTTATGCCTATAGATAATAATGTGGTCTAAAAAAAGAGAATACGATGTCTACACATACACCTACACCTACACATACACATATATAAGAATAATCATGTGTAAAACATTTGAATTTTGCAAGTTTCAACATTAACCCCCAAGCCAATATTAAATAAACTCAATGTAGTTATTTTGTAAAATATGTGAATGCTTTATACATTCAAATATGTTTAGGTAAAATGTGCCAATATTTTGAGGCATTCTTGTAGTCATCCCTAATTCAATTAGATTTCATAGAATTTATTATACATGCTATCTTGGTTATAGAGCGAAGTTTTAAAACATCCATATGGGTTGCTTGCATGTAGAGCGAGATTGTACGACTCATTGTCGGATTGATTATAACATTAATCTATTATTATGGTTTTTTTTATGGGCCTTCCAAGGGATGTAGTCTCAATGCCAATTAGATGGGCCAACACAAAGTGTTAGGAATTTAATCAAATCATGCTTTCCTCTTGGGTCGTTAAATGGATATAAGCCCCAACCTTATCTAAATTTGTGCCATCTCCTATATTAACAAACCTACAAATGAAAATCTAATCCACAAATTAAAAGCTACTCAAATAAAAAAACCTCAACATTTATCTTATCTACACATTTTTTAGTTAGATTGAAACTCGTGAATAGCATATGGTTATGCCATGCCTTTGAGCTCTAATTGGTTATGTCTAGTTTATTTGAATTGCAAGTGATTTTACCTTGTGCTTTTGAACTATTCAATGAAACTAGGACAACAACCCTCCACCAATAAACGAGTTGATGTCAACTTTGAATGCATGTTCTGACATGTACGTCTACCCTAGCGTACTCGAGATATTTGAGAAGTGTTAATTTATGCTTGCTAATTAGATTCCTTGGATGTTAAGACTCAAATTCTTTTGACATTAACAAATTGAATCCAATGCTATACTTAGATGGTGAAATTACGAGATCATGATCTAGTATCTCTATTAACCTAATCATTCCCTATTAATTCAATTCAAACATAAACATAAGCATAAATTTTGAGCCTAAGCAGCCATCTTGATCAAGGTTACTCTCCTATGGGTGATAGGGGCTTGCACCATAGCAAGACTCAATCTCAATTCTATATAAACTTCGAACCAACAATAGACAACTTTTGGTTGCTAAGCCTAATCTATCTTATAGAAAACTGCTCCCATATTTTTCTCATCACATTGAGATGCTCGAGGAAGGAGTTGACTTTTCTTAGCAATCACAATGTTCTCTTCTGATTATGATAATCTATCATTCCTGGATTTTGGAACCTCTATGTTGAATTCTAAGATCTCTCCTGTCAGTATCCTCCGCTTTTAATGTGAAGTCAAATTTTATTTCTGTGTTAATCTATTGGAGGCAAATTCTCCAAGTTGTGTTTTGTTGATATATGTTGAATTGATTGAGACACATTCATTGAAATATGTGTTGACATAATTGCAGGTTAGGTGGAATTCTGTAGCTGACAAGTCTGTACCTGATCCACCAACTGCTGTTTTCATCCATGGTATTCTTGGTGGCAGGAAAAACTGGGGTATATAAAACTATAAGTTTCTCAAATTCACTAGATTTTTTCCTTATATGTTACAATTATTAACTCGAAATCATGAGCAAATTTACAATGATCTCTTCTTACATACCTGAATAGTCTTACACAATCAATTCAAATGGCTTCTTTGGCAAGGTCAAAGTAATTCTTCCAGTTTTCCTAAGCTTGGAGTTTCCAGAATAGCCTGTTTTATATTTCTTTTTCGAAGGATAAAAAAGCTTATTTGTGTTCAGGCAGGCTCCTTTCCATAACGCTAAGAAGAAAAAAAAAAGGGATTGAGAAATGACACGATTTCCTGTTATGTAATTAAAACCTTAATTATTTTTTCTTGCATGTTCATCCATATTGTTTCTGCAGTTTTTGAAGATAAATTAGCATTGCCGATGCTGTTCTTGTGCTGCAGCTTTTTTTTGTAGAAATATATTCCCATCACCAGCATTCGATAGTTCTGTAATTATATTCCCTCTTCCTGAAAGGCCACAGACTGATGCTATAGAATTAATCATCATTATTGCCTATCCGAAGTCATCATGTTTCAGGATTCATTCTTTCTCCAGTTGGAGTTTTACACCTCTCTCTTTAGTTGTGTTCCTGTATTATCCCTTAACATATTTTCACACCCTCATCCTCCGCTTACAAGACAGAAGGTTGGAAGATACTCCAGCTTCTGATCTAAGGAGTGATGCAGTTAAATGTGTCGTTAAAGGATGCACATTATAAGTTATCAAGTTTGTGACGTTCATCAAAACATAGCTAAATTTAAGATAATCCAACTCTGCTTTATTATCTTGGGCATCTACGTATATGAAGATAAACCTGCAGATAGTTTATCGCATTATTCATTATTTCTCGTATCATTTCAACTCATCTTGTTGTTGATCAATTATGATTTAAAAATCCTCAGGTTCTTTTGCAAGGAGATTATCACAAGAATTTCCTATGTGGCAGGTATATCGCATTGTGATTTTTAATATTTCAATTTCTCTTATTTAGGAATGCTATAACATAACTTGATTATCCAAAGTTTTCTCTTCTTGAGATGATCATAGAATTGAAGTATAGTATCATCAAGCATTTAGACTTTTATTTTTTATTTTCTTTCAGTTTCTTTTAGTTGATTTGCGTTGCCATGGTGATTCAGCATCACTTAAGAAGCTTGACCCTCATAGTGTCGCTTCTGCTGCCCGGGATGTTTTGCAGCTTGTAAGTAGTAAACAATATTCTTCTTTTTTTCGTGCTCATTTATAACTTTCTCAATAAGAGTATTTCCATCAATATCTACTTTAAAGATGCAAAGTTCTGTTTTATATTCCCTTCAGCTGGTCCATATTTGTTATTTTTGTTTTTTATTTTACATGTCACAACATGAACCTAGAAAATGAAAAGTATATCTATCACATTGTCAAATTTTATTCGAATCTTTATTCTTTTACATTATGGATGTAGTAAGCTCAAATGATCACATCTTCACCAAGAATGTTTCTTTATGCTATTGATATTGAGAAAATGATCAAAGTGGTCTCTTGACTTTTTATGAATGATCAAAATGATGGGACTATTTTGATTATTCTTTAAGGAGTTGAGTGATCAAAATGATTATTTAATATAGTTGGAGACTATTTTGGTCTTTTATGAAGAGTCAATGAACCATTTGATCCTTTTTCTCTATTGATATTACCAACCTTGTGGAAATGCAAAGTAAAAATGAATTTCTAAACACTAATAATAGTGGTTTTTTTTTTTGTTAAATTCAATATGAATATAGTTAAGTACTCTTATTTTAACATTTACTTTTTTTGGCATTGAAAGTTAGATGATTTTGTTCATTAACAAAATGCCTATTTATAGGCATACAAGATGAATATAATTGGAAGAAAATAAAGGGGAGAATAAATATAATTAGGGGAAAATAAATACATATTGTTTGAAAATATATACTTATAATAGATTGATTTCCTAATATTATTTTCTGATTAGCATCCTATGCTAATGCTCCTCTAAACTGGAGCATATATATCCATTAGCTTTAGTTTGTCACTTCAGTGAGAGAATAATAGAGGACCCAAATATCTGCCACTTGTTTTGAATTGGAAACATGAGGTGTAACAATATTTTTAGATAGCACGACATCTTATATGAAATAACAATCATCATTAATGTTCTTTGTCCTTCCATGCAACAGAGGATTATTGCCAATATATGTGGCTGGCTGCATGACTATCGTGACAGAGAACCATAGGCTCAGTTACTATCGCAGTAGAGAACCCTAGGCTCAATTACTGAAAAGCCAATTTCTTCAAATAGAATTTGAACCATATCATTTCACATATAGAATGAGTCATTGCTCTATCTTCTTCTTCAATGCTGGCTCTAACTAGAATTGTTTGCTTCCTACTCTTCCAGATGACCATATTATCTCCCACTAAATTACAATACCAAGAAGTAGATTTTTGTATCAATAAATCCAACCTAGTAGTTATCAGCAAATGCTTCAATATTTAAATGCCAAGTTTGACTAAAAATAGAGCTTTACTATTTTATCTGAGAATTTGAAGAACATCTTAATATTTTTATTTTGGATTTTGCATACATTGACTTACAATTCCAACAACAAAGATATATTCAAACGTATAATTGCTAGATAAATAAAAATTTCAACAAATATACATGAATAAGATGGATAATCAAATGGTATATCTCATTATATATACTTTGGTTATCCATGAGGGTTTCAGGTTGGTTCTCACCCTAAAAGTTATATTTTTTTGAGGTGATGAGTGGCATTTTTTCTCGGAGATAAAAATATCACTTTCTTCTTGTAAGTAAATTCAATACCAATAAAATGCTTATGTTTCTTTGAATCTTTGGTTACAAAATAATTCTGCAAGTAGTGCTTTACTTTAGATGTCTTCTTTATTTCTCCTATTGAGTAATAATATATCATTCTACATAAGTGGCTAGCATAATTGAGCTTATTGTTGTATGTTTAACAAAGATAGATAAGAACTTCACAAAATTTGTAATCCAAGCTTGTGGACTCTTCTTGAGCCCATAAATGGCATTCCTGAGCAGGCATATTGATAAGGACATCATCAACAATTTTGACACGTGTACCATCGGAGATACTGGAGATCGACGGCCACGATCAGGAGTTTTATTTTGAGTCTTTTTATGTAATAGTTTATTTTATTTTTCAGTTTTTCCGTTTTTGCTCTTATGGGTATTTGGTCGCTATTGTAGCCCAAGGGGCATTTTAGTCTTTTGTTTCCTTTGTCATTTATGTAATGAGGATAATGAATATTTGAATGAAAATTGTGCTTTGTTTCTATTTCTTCTTGCATGAAAGCTAGAGAAGGGAGAGAGCTCAAGCAGAGCAAATTGCAAGGCCCACCAGTCGTTGGAAGAGTCCGCGGCTCGTGGTTAAGTTTCTTCTTTCTTCTTGTTTGTGTTTTTTCCTCATCCACTTAACCTAAGCCTTCATCCCGATTGCCCTCAATCCGAGCCCCGAATTCCCCTACCGGCCACCTTGGGATCCAACCCGCCGGCTCCTCTTTAGCCTCCGGCCGATCCCCCTCCACCACCCCGTCCCCCATCTCCAACCACCGGCCGCCCCGTCACCTTTTCCCCCTCATGTGTCAATTTTGAAATTCCATTTAATTGAGTTTAAAAATTTCCAAATTTGACCAACTCCAAATTAGGAAAGTTTTCAAATCTAAATCAATTTGAAATTCAAATTGAAGCGGATTTTACAATTAATTTCCTAATGTGTGTTCGTTGATTTGGAAAGCTAATGAGTTGCTCCCAAACCTCCTCCCTCCCTCTTGTACCCGCCGGCCATGCATGGGATTTTCTCCCATTAATTCTCCACTTAATGCATTAATGGCTCCTTAGTTTGAAATCAAATTTCAAATTAATCTTCCCCCTATTTCATTCAAAAACCTAAAATTAATTTCAGGTTTTGAAATAACTCCCTCCCCTCTCTCTAGAACCCGCCGGCCCCCCCCCCCTCTTGATGGGCCCCATTTAATGCCCATTACTCCCCCTTATATCTATTTGAAATTTGAAATCAATTTCAAATTGATTCCCTCCTAATTTACTCAAATTCTGAAGTTAATTTCAGATTTGAGTAAATCTCATTCTCTCCCCCACCTAACCTAAATTCCCTCACCCAAGTCATTCACCCCCTCTCTCTCTACCTTGGCCGCCTCCCTCATTTCTCCCTCCCCTTGTGAATTTGGAAGCCAAGAGAAGAAGAAAATGATTCCCTTCCACCTCCATTTCAAAGACGCATGGCCGATCCGAACATCGATCAGAGATTAGTCTTTGATTTCCAAGGACGTGTGGACGTTCGGAGATCTTCTTTCGTGATGTCAACATGGAGAATTCCAAGACCATGATTAGATCATCCACGGTCAGCCCCCTCCACCAACTCCGACTACTTTCCTGTGGACAAAGACCTCCGGCATCGTCTTCCTAGTGGTGATCTCGATTCTAGCGTGCAAAATCTTCTCTCGCCAAAGCCTAGTGTAGTTGAGTGATCACTCCCCGAGGTGAAAACTCTCATTATTAAATTGTGGATTGTTGGTTAATAGCTCTTCATATTGCTACTATTTTTGTTTATCTACAAGATTTGGTTAACCTACATGTGCTCCTTCGCCTAAGCAAGTGGAAAACTAAGATTCTTTAATGAATCTGCTTGTTATTTCAATAAGTTATTAATTGAGATTTCATTGTCAATTATTCTTAAATTTCTTATCAAGCTCCTTTTGCATGTGGTTTCACATCACATATGTGCTTCTTCCCTTGATTAATGTATCTAGGAGATTGCTCTATAGATAGTGCCTCATTCTAATCACCATAAAGGATGGGCTAATCCTTTTGCAGCATGGGCTAATCTTTGATTGATGACCACGAAGATTAGAATTCTGACAGAGTTGAGTCTGGTGACTGAAGAAAAATATCAGAATAATCTATCCCATAGGCTTAAAGCTTTTGCAACTAGCTAAGTTTTCTACTGATGTACCTTCATAGTGAAAATCCATCCACAAGCAATGGGCTTGACCCAATAAAAAGGGCAATTAATTCCAATGTTTGTCGATTATGAAGAGCATTTATCTTAACATCTATAGCTTATTTTCATAGAGGATGTTATATTGCTTCTAGGGGATAGGGACAACAAACAAATGCATGAAAATATGACAATAGGATATGATCAAATGGTCAACGTTCATAGTGAGAATAGATGACTAATAATTTGTCATTTATCTCATCTTATTAGCACTATAAGGTGTGGATGTGAAGGCACAGTCTAAGAGGGATCCTCAATAGAAGTAGATAGGATGATAGGAGGTATTGTAGGAGGAGATGGTTGAGGTCCTCTTCTAGAGTACAACAGAGGAGGGGATATAGGAATGAAATAGCAAGAGGAAAATGGCCAAATGGTGATGATTCAGAAAGGGAAATAGGAATGAAAGGGGCATTCTCATGTAAGGTGATGCCATAATGAAGCATTCAATTTATTATATGGGGGTCATAGGATTTATGCCCTTTTGAGTTAAACAATACCCAAGGAATATACAACAAGTGTCATTGGGAGAGTATTTATCATGCGAGCAAAAACGTAAACAAAGCAAAGGCAACTAAGCACTTGTTGAGTACAAGAAAAAAGAAGTTAGATCAAAAAAAATGTTGAGGGGAAATTAATTATTTAAAAGTTTAGCGAGGAAATGATTAATTAGGTAGTAGGGAATAAGGACTGCATCTCCCCAAAAGTACGAAGGACTTTCATGTGAAACACTAGTGTCTTGGCAACATCGAGGAGATGGCATTTGTTACATTCTATGACTCCATTTTACTAAGAGGTATATGTACATGTAGTTTGACAAAGAAGCTATTTTTACCGTAAAAATTAAGAAATTGGGTTTGCATATATTATGAAGCATTATCGGTGTGCATATTTTTAGCGAAGTAAAAAAAATGAATATTAATTTTTTGATAAAACTTGTAAAAACGTCAAGGGTTTCTAACCAATATTTTATTTAATAAACCATGGTGACTCGAGAATTATTATAATAAAGTAAACAAAATTGCAAAACCCCAAGCAAGTAAGAACCTGACTCATATTCAAAATATCTGAGTGAACTAACTTGAAAGGAAAGAGATAATGACTAGTATTGGATGATGGGAACAACACATGATATTTACCTAATTTTCAATCAGAGCATTCAAATATTGAAGGATACTATTTTTATATTATTTTGTGGGAGAAAATTTTGATAATTTTATTCACTAAATAATGATGTCTAAATGTCTAATTACGGACATATAGGATGAATATAATTGGAAGAAAATAATAGAGAATAAATATATTCAAGAAAGAACAAATGTATATTTTCTAAAAAAAATATACTTGTGGGCTCCGAAAATTCGGCCTCGGCCTCCTCCCTTCGTTTTTCTTTATTCGGCGAGGGAGTTTTAACTGAATAAGTTCCGAGGTAAATTTTGGAAGGCAGATGGGTTTGTAGATAAGACACTACCCAGAGATTTTGCCCTCATTTTGCGAGAACTTTATGATCTGAGTTCTGGTTTCCTATAGGTGCAAGCCCCTATAGTTAATTACCCCTCTCGATCACGAGAGATAACTTTCGATTAAGGCTAGTCGTCAATCAGATACGTAGAGAATACGTGTTATCTAGCGTATAGTAGCAGCAATGGATTTAGGATATTGGAAATTGAGTTTAAATTTGGGTATTTGGAAAGGTTTGAAAAGTTTGGAAATTTAAAATATGAAATTTCACCACCTAGCACTTAAAGCGGATGGTGGGGGAATGGATGATAGACCCGATCAAGATCCCATGGTTCCGTCATCCCGGGCCATCGTGGTCCCTGGTCTACTTAGTCAGAGGAGGTAGTCGACCCAACCTGACAGAAGGATCCTTGTCGACAGCCATGGGTTGCTTTGTCCGAGGGGACTTTGTAGACCTGGGTTGGATGTTTCTCTAAGGGGATAAATTTGAATTCACCTTAGCTAACAGAGGGCTTTGTGCCTTATCGATCATATCCTATTGATTCATATCTCAAGGATTTAACGCCACTAATGAGCGTATTGGCTCTGGCCATAACCGCTATCTGTGGTGCCATTTGAAGGCAAAACTACTCGGTTCAGAGGGCCCCGGGTCATAATCGTTTACCTGCAGTGCCATTTGGCGGTGAAACTGTCGGTTAGGGGACATGTACCACGACATTACTGGTAAGAGATTGTTTGAGAATGGATCCTAGTGATATTTTCGACTAGGCATTTGGCTCTTTATGAGCTAGTGTTTATTTGAATTTGTCCGCCCCGGCAGACTGTTGCGGAGGGTAGATGGATTTTGCTTTAAGTTTTTGATGGATTTATTTCAATTTTAAATATTTTTGGACTTTTGGGATTTGTGGATTTTTGGATTTTTGGATTTTTGGATTTCTATGGGTATTTTGGGTGGAGGTTTGGAATATTTGAAATGGACTGTGGATATTTGGGAGACATTTGAAAATATTTGGAAACCCCTCCGGTTGAGATCTGCATTCAACACGGCCATCATCGGGGTGTTAGGGGTCATTTCTCTTTTGCTGATTGAACCCTATCAACTCGACCAAGCTATTGATCAAGGATCGGGTTTCGTAGGCTTTGTGCCCTTGATAGTGAATTCTCATTATTAGGGCTGTCAATTTCGGGTCACGGGTCGGGTTCGGGTCGAACCCGAAATTGACCCGACACTGTTCGGGAAAAACCCGAACCCGACCCGTTTTTACAAATAGGTCGGTTTTCAGGACCCGAACCCGACCCGCTTCGGGTTCGGGTCAACCTGACACGACCCGAAATCGGGTGCCGGACATGGGCGCGGGTGCAGACCTAAATGGTTGGAGCGGGCCGACGCGAGCCGATGCGGGGACGAGGTGACGCGAACCTGGATGGCTGCCTGGCTGGACGCGGCAAGCTGGGCTAGCCTGCACGCATTGGGACGCAGCGCCACACGACACACGCGGTGCGGACGGCGTACCTCGGGACACAGCGTGACAGCGCCACGCGACTCACGCATCTCACGCGGAAAGCGGTCCTCGGGACACAACGCGACAACGCCTAAACGCCGGTCACGCGGGGCAGCGGGGGTCAGCTGGTCAGGGCAGTCGGTCAGCTGGTCACGCTGGGCAGCGGTCACGCGGTATTCGGTCAGCGGTCAGGGCAGCAGGGCAGCCGAATAGCCGATCACGCTGTATTCGGGCAGGGGGCGGGATTTGAAAATTTTTAAATTAAACGGGTTAGCGGGTTGACCTGGCAACCCATCGGGTCAACCTGAACCCGACCCGTTTTTCAAACGGGTCAATTTCTGGAACCCGAACCCGACCCGTTTTGAAATCGGGTCGGGTCCAACCCGGAATTTTCGGGTCGGGTCAGGGTCGGGTTTTCGTGTCGTGTCAAATATTGACACCCCTAATCATTATTATAGGCTTTGAAGGCCTAATATGAATGTATTAAGACAAATATGACGGTCGCCACAACCGTATATTTGATTGTTGGTTATAACTCTGTCGACTTCTATTGACTCATATAGAAGGATCGGTTTCGAACCTGAATTCACTTGTCAACCCGCGCAGCATCCCTAGACGTCACGTGTGTACCAATAACACGCTCGCTGGGGCCCATGCGGGTTGAGATTGTATTTTTTCTCTTTTAGTGTACCTATGTGTAAACAGATTACAGTGCACGTGTAGGGGTATTTTGAAATATTTGTAGACGCCTTCTGTCCGCCTGCATAGAAGTTGTGGATCCGGTGGCGTGGCATAGCAGCTTCTAAATAGAATTGTTCGCTGCTTCGTACAGGTAGACTGTCGTGCACTACTCGTTGCTTTCTGCAGGTGGATCGTAGTGCACTAACTAATCTCCTGCATGTACTTATAGATGCTCGTGGATAGCTTGTAGGAAGTCGTATTCTTTATGCCTTCTGCTGTGGTTTTGGTCTTTACAATACGTCCATTACTGTCCGAGGTAGATATATTCATCTTTAGACTGAAGTTGACTACAGGATACTGCATTTACTGAAGTCCTTCTGCATCTACCCATAAGTGGCATATTATACATACATCCGTATTTGCAAAGAGAATGTATGTATTGCAGATCTTCGAACTTGGAAATATCTGTGGTGATACTTGCTTGTGAATTCACTATCACATGTGTCAACTTCTTTTATAATTCGTAGGCATTTATTAATGTATTTATTTGTAAGCTAGCTCCATATCCATAGGAGACAGTTGTATGCATCTATAAGCAAGTGTAATCCTTTGATTATTTATGGGACACTATGTTTCTTGTATATGACCTCTTGGTGTCATTGAGAGTTTGTATGTCAGTTTTTGTTGATTGTAGGAGAGCAATCTTCAAACATTTCTTCTTTGCACCACCATTATCTTTCTTTACATATGCATATAGGAGATATTATCATTTGCGTATGATTGATCAAACATTGTGACTTCTCATTGAATTGCATTTGGAATGATAGTTCCATTCACATCTTGTTCAATAGAATCCATTGTTGCTCTTCTATTAGTGTTCATTTGAATATATGTCAAACCACATGATATCTTGAATTTGTCTAACTCAAGGCCCCAAGTCCAAATTGAGTTCAATTCATGTTTATTTCTTCAAGTCCAAAGCTTGTAAAGTTCAAGCATGAGTCCATCTTAAGCTTATGCCTATAACACTTGGTTCATTTGTTTCTTTGTTCTTATCACTTGATTTTTAAATCAAATGCAGGTTTAAGTTCATTTGATGCTTAAATCAAGTTTGTGTCCTTTGCAGTTTGTTCAAGTCCGAGCTCAAGTTCTATATCCACAAATTTTAGTTCAATGTCAAAGTTCATTGTCTTCTGAAGTCTTTGCAGATTCGTTCAAGTTCTTGCTTGAGTCCAGTTCAATTTCATTTGAAGTTCAAGTTCAAGTGCTATCAACTTGGTTCAAGTTCTGAGTACAATTCCAAGTGGTCAACCTGTATCTTTTATTTAAGCTTGAATCCAAGTTTTAATTCAAGTCCTCATGATTTTAATTAAGCTTGGATTTGTTTTAGATTTGAGCTTTATTGCATTAAAGTCCACAAGTCCAAGTCTACCTGATGTGATGCAATTGAGAGTTACACAAGAACTTTAAAAGAGAATTAAATATTAGCACCACAAATTACTTTATCATGCATCCAAGTCAAGTAAATTATAAGAAACTCGCGATGTTTAATTTGCTAGGCAAGAAAATACGACGATAGTACTTGGTCTTTTAAGCAATTGCAAAAGAGAACATAAAACAAAAAGCTAATAAATAAAAATCCCACGATTAATACCAAGTTGTTCACACTTTGAGACCTTTAGCACTCTCTTCCTACGAAGACTAAGTTGAGCGGCGGAAGATTGTCCAAGCTAGCAAGGAGGTTGCCACTAAGATGGAAGCGCCAAGGAACGTTGCCGTGGAAGAAGATCTTGGAGGTGGAGGAGGCACGGTAGATCGACCTTCGATAAGCCAAGTGTAGACGGAGAAGTGTTCGTCGATTGATTCTATGAGCGTCGGCACGATGCGGGCCAAATATTCTTCGACGGTATCGTCAAAATCAAATCCGACGTCGAAGAATTGTGACCGGAGGATGTCGACCCTTCCGTTGTCGTCGTACTCAAAGCCATAATTCCACTCGTGTTCGTCCATGCATCCTTGGATTGGATCCGGATGGTCACCGCAAGCAAGATTTCCCAAGGAGGGAGGGTGGGGCGGCGGTTTAGAAAAGGGGAAGGGGAGCCGGCGGTAGAACAATGAGAGGGGGCGGGTTGGGTAAGAGAAAAACTGAGATTTGATTTCAGTTTTGTGAAATTAGGAGGGAAAGAAATTAGTGATTTGAATTCTCAATTAAGTGCATTAAAGGCATTAATTGAAAATCAAATGTTTGAGACCAAGAAAGGGGGCCGGCGGCTTCATTAGAGGGCTGGGTTTGGAAACAAAGCTGAAATTGATTTCAGCTTTAAGTGAAATTGGAGGGATTTATTTGAGCTTAAGATTTGAATTTCAAAATAAGAGAGAGGGGATTAATTGCGCAATTAATGGGGCCCATGAAGAGGGGGTGGCCGGCGGCATCAAGGAGGAAGAGGGGGGGTTTGGGATGAGGTGGAGGATTCCAAATCAAGACGATGACTAGGAAAATTTTATTTCATGAATCTAATTTCATTTGGAACGAAATTGAGTTCAAAATTTCAAAAACTTTCCTAAATTGGAATTTCCCAATTATGAAAGAAATTGAAATTAAAATTCAAATCTCAAGGAGATGTTGGGATGGACTATGGAGTGGTGGTGGAGGGGAATGATGGCCGGCGACAAGGTGGTTGGCCGGCGGGCCTAGGGTGGCCGGCGGGGCTAGGTTGGCCGACGGGTGGGAGGGGAGAAATCCAAGGCTTAGGTGGCCAATCTAGGTAGGAAGTGAGGATTTCGGGGTGAGAAAAAGAAAGTAAATAACAAAAAGAAAGAAAACGAGAATAAGGTTTGAGAACTCACTAAGAGATCTCAAGTTTTGAAGAACTCACACAGAGATCCTCATGCACTCACAAAGAGAACACAAATGTAAATTTTCATTCAAATATCCAATAATCCAAATACAAGATACAATGGCCATATAAATAGGCCCAAAAGAAAATAACGCGCAAAGTCTAAAATGCCCCTTGGGGCTACACAAGCAACTATTACCCTCAGGAATAAAATGGGAAACTACGAAAATAAAATCATAAAATGAAAACTGAAGATACAAGTGAGATCAAAAATAAAGGCTAGCAATCACGGCCGTCGATCTCCGTGGTCGTCTCTGATAAGCGCGCCGAAATCTCCTATCGATGACCTCATCATTCTCCCCGGGTGGGAGAGAACTCGACCCCGTCGAGTGTGTGCTACGAAAGCTCTCATATAACTCCAGCAGGTCCGGGTCCAGTCTCAGTAGCTCCTCTCGATCGATCCACGTGTCCTCTGTCTCCGGAGTTCCTTTCCAATGGACCAAGTACCGTTGGCGACCTCCATCTTTTGTGGAAATAATCTCATCATCCAGAATGGTTTCAATCTTTTTCGCTCTAGGTAAGTGGGGTAAATTGGGGAGTGGAGGAAGGCTAGGGATCTCACCAAGTGGGGTCACACAAGGCTCGTTTTGAAGTGGATTGTTGGAGTTTAAATCAGGACCCTCAAAGGCTACTATATCCTCAATATTAAAAGTGGGATTCATATTAAACCCTTCCGGGAGTTCTAGCACATAAGCATTATCGTTAACCTTCGCAAGTATTTTAAAGGGCCCGGCACTTCTCGCATGTAATTTCTTTACGGACCCAGGAGGAAAACGCTCCGGGCGGATCCGTACCATCACAAAATCTCCCACCTTGAATTCTTTAAATCACCTTTTCTTATCAGCATGAATTTTATAATCCGTATTGCTTTGTTCAATTTTTCTTTTAATTTCATTGTGTAACTCATGCAAATGGGATGCAAATGCAAATGCAGACTCAGATGTTCTAGTCCTAGGACTCATGGGAA
Organism: Dendrobium huoshanense; assembly: GCA_016618105.1. Classification (NCBI taxonomy): domain Eukaryota; kingdom Viridiplantae; phylum Streptophyta; class Magnoliopsida; order Asparagales; family Orchidaceae; genus Dendrobium; species Dendrobium huoshanense. Next base: position 33,454,508 of record CM028343.1, read on the forward strand.
CTAGGTCATGAGATTTTAGGTGATACGAACTTCGAAGAAGAGATTTTAGGTGATTGCCCGCTTCGTCGCAAGTGTCGGGACGCACGTCCTCCCACCACGCTAAGAAAAGCGTGTATAGGTGATTGTTTATTCTCGACGCATGCGTTGAAATGGGTTCTCAGAGTTTTAGGGTTTAGGATTTTTTATACCTGTGCGGGGTCGACGGCGTTGGCTCGAGAATCGAGGCAAGAGGAGAAAATTTTCTTTCTCTATTTATTTATTTTTTTAAATAATTATTAATCATAATAACTATAACTAATTATAGTTAATTATAATTAATAATAATTATTTATAATTAATTATGATTAGTTATAATTATATATAATTAATTAACAAATTATAATTAATTAGTTATAATTAATTATAATTGAAAATATTTAACTATAAATAATTACTCATTATTAATTAACAAATTATAATTAATAATTAATTAATACTAATTAATAAATTATAACTAATTCATTATAATTATAGTGAATTAATAATTAATTATAATTAACAATTATAACTAATTAATAATTAATTATAATTAGTAATGGATTAATTATAATTAATTAGGTATAATTAACCATTAATTATAATTAGTAATACCTAATTATAATTAATAATTATAAATAATAATCAAAATAAAATTCCCCTGCACCTCTTGGCTCGGCCTGCTCACGAAATTAGGCCGAACAGGCGCGCGAAAGGGAGAAACGTTACCTTCATAATTTTATTTTAAGGATGAGCCTTGGCGTCGGCAAAGCTCATTTTCGTGGCACACTCCGTAATTGCTTTGGACAGGCCATCATCGGCGGAGGCCTGATCGCCGGAACTCCGGCGTGGAGGGCGTTGCAAAGTGAGCCAGCGGGATTTCACGGACGGAGTGGTTACGGAGTGGTTTTTTAGAAATAAGAAATAATTTTAAGTGGTATGTGTGTAAATAGAAAACTTTAGGTGTTAAATGAGTAAATAACATAGTTTTAAGTGTTATGTATGTAAAAATCCCTAAAAAGAAACCAAACAGGAAATGCTTAAAAAGGACCCACTATAATTTTCTAACGAGGATCAACTCTAACTAGAAGATTTACTTTTTGAGCTGGAATGCTGCTAAAGAGCCGCAATTGGTTTGTTCAATAGCTTCGGATCAATTTGAGCTTTTTTGCTTATCTTTCTTTGGCGTTCCAATTTCCTTGTGGATCTTTGGAGCTTTTTCTTCCTACAAGTATATTTTTGATGATTCATGCTAATGTTCTAGTCTCACTTCTGTCTTTTATTACTCTGCTAAAAGAGGCATGGATTTGAAAGTTATGTTGTATGACAGGTGAGACAACTCAGAATAACTCCTCGAGTCTTAGTTGGACACAGCTTCGGTGGAAAAGGTAATGATAACCTACATGTTTAGTATGTTAGTGGCTACAGCTAACCACTTTGCAATTATTCTTTTGGACTTGTCAGGATAAGAAAAACTATTAGCTGTTTATCTTGCTTTTTTTCAGTTGCCTTAAGTATGGTAGAACAAGCTGCAAAGCCTCTTGCACGTCCTGTGAGGGTAATGCTGTACTCTCTATGATATCTGTTCCAGATTTAACGCCAAGTCTTACAAGTTATATCTGATATTTACTAATACAAGGTGTTGAGGGAAGATTAGCCTAATCATTGATTTTCTTCTTGTTTGAAGGTTTGGGTCCTTGATGCTACCCCTGGTAAGGTTCGTCCTGGTGGAGATGGTGAAGACCATCCTGGTGAATTGATTGCTTTCTTGCAACGACTGCCAAGGAAGGTAAATTGACTAACTTTTGATTAATCTTTTAGATTCTTCATGTTATAATAGCTTCAGTTTATAGTTATAATCTTTTTCAGTTGTCTTAATTAGTTTCAATTTATTTTCTGGCAAGGTCTACCTATTATCTTCATTTAAATGAAATTTCTTGAATGTCCTTTTCCTAGTGTTCAACATTCTTTTTGGTTTGTGTGATCATCACTTATCACCCATAAAAAAACTTGCCCAGACTTTTGCTGTGGCTAGGCTAGCTATTTTTTCTTATTTTGAAGGCTTGAAATGCTTTTTAAAATTTGAGAATTGTTGTTATGTATTTTAATTGGAAGTTTTTCCATCGAGCAGGTCGATGTTGTCACAGTTTTTTTTTTATAGTTGGAACAACATACTAAATATATCTTGTTTTATGTGATTTCCTTACGATTTTGTTTTGAACAAGACATGCATCCACCCTGGAGCTTAATAGAGGATGTTCTCACGTGCTCACATGCCACGTTGACCGATCAGTTTACATGTGGTTGCACCAACATGGCCAAATCTCTTGGGTTCAGCATTTGTAGCCTTCTTTCAGTTTTTGGTCATATTTAATATGTTTGAATAACTTGCCTAACTTCTACTATTTGGCACATGAAAAGAATCTGTCATATCAAGGAGGATTGGAGTGGCTTGGCGATAGGTGCCTAGGTGGAGATGTGGATTTGATACCCCCATTATGCATGGATGCCTACTATATTATATTTGAGGGTTTTTTTTTTCATTCTCCTTATAATATTTAGTTTTCATACATTGACTAGAAAGTTGTGTGAGTTCTTTTTCCTATTTCCTACGATTATTACATTTGCTGCGACCTCTGGCTTATTGATTGTGGGCTTTGTATTTTTTTTCAGTGATGTAACCTTTAGCTTATAAATAGAGGCCTTTGTATCATTTTTTGTTAAGAATATGACAAGCGATTCAAGTTGATTTCTTTACAAACTCTCTTTAGCTTTTTCAAGGCCCTCAATCAAGCTGAATCCCCTTAGTGGCAGCCGCCAACTTCCATAGCCAGAAAAGTATGATACATTTATATTATGGCTTATTTTGTTTTGATGTAATTTGAACAATATTTAGTTGTGTTTTGTTTTTTTATGCTATCAAATGATGGAAATCATCCAATGATCATGATAGGATGTGCTTGAGCATGGCAAGGCTTGGGTTTGCTAGCATTTTGGATCCTTTTGTTCTTTGGGCTGCTTGCTATTTCACTGTTTGGGCCATGGCTGCTCTCGGGTTGGGCTTTGGCTGCTCTGGTTGTGATCTGAAGTTTTGGGAACTTCTTAGTGCTAGCTCATTATGCTTGAACTGAAGTTTAGCTCATTATTTGGTGGAGTAATTGCACTTTCTAGCTCATAAATTTGAAAATGTATGTGGAGTGGAGCTTGTTTCTTCCCCTTCTTGTGTCTCTTTGGCTTCTTCTTTGTGAATTATGGCTGTGTGCTGGCTACATTTTCGGTTTTCTCCCTGGTTGCTTTCCCGTGACCTCTTCAGCCCGGTTTCTGTGATGGCTCTTCGGGTCCCTCCCAGGTTGTGTTCCCGTGGCTTCCTTGCTGTGTTCCCGTGGCTTCTTCATTCCATTTCCTGTGTTGTTTTTGTGAGATGTTTGTGGTGTTTTTTGCCCTTCCTCTTCCCCTTACCTGATTGGTTTGGTTGGAGGTAGAAATTGGCTGTTTGGCTCCCTTTTCTCTCCTATAAATATGAGATATTTTTGTCTTAAGGAGGTTGTTGATTAACTTGAAAGAAGTTGCTTAAAACCTGAGGGTTTCTTTTCTTGGAAAAGCTTGAGAGCTTGTTCCACCTCTTCTGCCTCTCTATTTCGTCTTGGCTTCTAACCTCTTCTTCTCTACGCAAATTCCACTCTTGTATCATTCTTCTTGAGCTTTTGAAAGATGTTTGTTGGCTGATTTTGGAAGACATTTGCCGGAGGAATTTGGTTGGACGTTGGACTCTTTTGCGTTGGTGGACCCTCAGTTTGCAAGCTTAAGCACTTTATCATATATTTCCTACTTCTCGTTGCATGTGAGGAAACCGCTTGCCGGTTGTTCTGAGGATAGTAGTTTTATGTTATAATTTTGTTTCGTTTGCTTTGATATTTTTTTGGATGTTTGGTTACTATATTGAATGGAGTTTGATTCTCATTTGTCCTAGTGTTCTTCTATTTGTCTTTTCTTTCTAATTTGCCTGCATCAAAGTATATCATAGACACCAGAAAAACTAGGGAACCTTCTCGTCCAACAAAAGTAAGACAGTAACTTACAAGTTTCATAATTGTTCTTGTCCTGGATTTCCTTATCTACCCTTATCATTGCTTTTCTGCTGGTTGAACTCTTTTATTCTCAATCTGTTGAAGCTTCCTTTCTTGCATGCAACCTTCAACATCCAACCGATATGCTTCAAACACCTCTCTCGGATCCTATGGTATATTGGACATCCTTTAATCCTCTTCTCAGTATTTTAGATCAAATTGGAGTGCAGGAAATCAATTCCTGTTTGTATGGCAATCCGGCCACAAAGGAGATAACAAAGACATGATGAAGGTCAGTTGTAGTACATTAGACGCTCCCGCTCCACGAAATGTTGGAGGTGCCGCAATTGAGATCAATCTATTTTTCAATACAGGATACACATGTATGAAAAATAGATTTAAAAGAGTCCTCTTATTAGATCTTTCCACATTAACAGAACAATTTATATTTGAGAATCTTTTATACATAATTATAGATTTAGGGTCATGAATAAAGATTATGATTAGCCGAATAAAAAAATGTTATTTTACATTGTGTCTTCTACCTCTTAGGCTTTTCCTTATCTTTCTTCTATTGTTTCCCACTTTCCCCACTTTCTCAACTTCTTCAGGACTTTTGGAAATTTATTAATATGACTCTATATCAATTAGTATCAAAGCCGAAGTTTGTTCTAGAAATCATCATCGACAACATAACAAGAGCGTCTTTTGGAGGTTAATTTTGAGGCCTCATGTTGTTTTTACTGGTCATTGATAACATAATTGTTGGTTGTGTGGGTGATGTCTGTGTGGTGAGGCGATTGAACTTCTTTTGGGTCTCCATGTGGCATGTCCTGATAAGTTGATAGGGTGTTACCCCTATTTATCTCAGTGTGGTATCTCTTTAGAGGTTTTGGCGGATTTGTTTCTTCAATATAGTGATGAAATTGGTGGCCTTAGATTCTAGTCTATAAATAGTGGTGGCTCTTGGTGATTCAACACCATAACATGACTTATTACTGGTGTATTTTTCTTATTATGTAATTCGATTCACAATTCTGCCCATCGGGCGTGATTATGCTGAGTGACTTTTGTTGCCTCAATGAATCATTCCTTTGGGGCGTGCATTTCGTTTCCTAAATGGTTGTCACCATTGGAACAAAGCTTTTGATGCTTGATTTAACGAGACTCATCTCAGTCATGCTTTTTATTACTCTGGAGGGGCTTATTCTTTGCTTCATTGGAAGAAAGAGGCTGTCAACATGGGAATGCTTTCACAAATGAAGAACTCTCTCTCTCTCTCTCTCTCTCTCTCTCTCTCTCTCTCTCTCTCTCTCTCTCTCTCTCTCTCTCTCTCTCTCTCTCTCCCCCCCCCTCTCTCTCTGTCCCCCCCTCTCTCTCTCTCTATGTAATAGTCATTTCAAGAGTCTTGTTTACTATCCGAGACATTAAAAGAGAGTCTAAGGGTCTGCTTTCATTGATCCCTACTCCCTACTCGATTGATCGATGAGTCATTTTATCGACTTCTCTATTCTTGTACATTTTCCTATTTTCTTGCAATGTGTCTATCTCCAAGGCCTGTTAATTCAGGTTTAACATTTTAGTTGTTTTTATTTGAAAGAATGCGGTAGCATTATTCTTAAAATTTTCTCAGTAATCCACTTTATTATTTGGGTAATCAACAAAAACTCTGTTTTACTCACATGTGATGTGACAATCTTGCTATTACGTTGCATCATCAATGGCCATGGATAGTTTAGCAGCATATTGACTTCAAATGCATGATTTGTTACATTTATGAGTCCTCTGTTCCCACATATCCAAGTCTTTTGCTACCCGTATCTTTGATTTAAACCTATTATTTCCAACTTGAAAGCTCAAGTTTGCTGACTTTGGTCATTATGGTAGACCTACACTATGTATAGTATGATCCCTAATCATTGCTTCAGCAAAACTTTTCTATTTATTTTCTCTGTAAAATCTTACCCATCCAGTGTGATTTGCTCCGCTACTGTTTCAATTCTTCTCGGTTCTATCCTACAGCCGTTCTCTAGCTGTTTCCACTGTGATTTGGTGACCTCTTTTCACCATTTCTGAAACATATTTTCTTAAAGAAATTGTTTATCTGGTGGATAATTCATTGCTTTTTGTACCACCAAATAATCCACTTTTATGTGGGCTGCATTTTCGTATTTTGCAGTTTATTTTTGTGGTCTTTCATTGAAGTTTTATTCTATTTTTGTTTAAGAGAATGAATATCTGAAAAGTCAATGGCAAAAGTAGTCATTTTCCGCAGTGAAGTAGCTCTAATTATTTTTAGATTATGTGCAACATGTTATTGAACTTCCTAATAATTTAAGAGGTCTTCAATCTTCTTTGGAAATCAACTTCATCTATTTCGGTCATTTTATGCCATTCATTGTCTCCTTGTTTCATGTTTAGTTTACTCTGACATACGAACTTAATGCTCTGCTCTATATTTTATTTCGAAATTTTGTTTATTTATTAGAAGTTGGAGTCATATATCATTTTTGTCTGCAGAAAGAAATTGTTTAATTAGTGCATTATCAGCTAATTTTAATAGCTGTCTTAGAGTTATGTCTTAATATCAATGGTGTCTTTACAGGTTTCTTCAAAGCAGGAAGTTGTGTCAGCTATTGTTCAAGAGGGATTCTCTAAAGATGTTGCACAGGTAATCAAAAGCATGCTTAATAACTTAAAATAATGGCACATTTATGCTATTTATATTGTCATCAATGGAACACTATTAATCTGTATCATACTTGCAGCTGAATTTAGACGCTCTCTGTTTCTCTATATGTAGGAAGTTACCATTTCTGTTTTAATATTTTGGAGCGTCATTTTCTTTAGTATCAAGTAAACTGTGACATAAATTATGTTGTTCTTTCAATTTGTGACGTCAATTATATTATTCACATTATGTTAGACTCCCTTGCTAATGTTGTATTTATTTTTGAATTGTAGTAATCCTTCATTCTAGTGCCATTTTAGTAATCACTCACAATCATCTTTCAGTGCCACAATCAACCTTATATGAAGTAGTTAGGATCGTTATCTTAAATCCTTGATCATTATCCATTACTATTTAAGCCTGTATTTGGTGTCAAGTGATGGAGGTGGGAGGATGAAAGAAAGGAAGGTAAAGGGTAAATTCAATGTTCAGAACTTAGATAAAAAAGAACACTCAAACAGGCCTCAAGTGTCATTTTAAGCATCTGATTATCATGTCAATTGTTTGAATGCAAACCAGCAATTTCTATTTACAGAAGTAGGATTACAAAATGATGCAAAACAAATCGGGATTAGAATTTTCCAATGCAACTAATATGATGCATAATATATTATCACACATAGAAAAATTGAAGATTCACATGTTACAATTTACGAATTAAGCTAAACTATTCACTTTTTGTATAACAATGATATTAATTTAAGACTGATTGACAATACAATGATAAAAAATATTTGAGAAAAAAAAGTAAATAAACTCATTAAACAAATCTTGCTCATTTCGACAAGTTAAATTGTGACGTGCCATAAATCTTTCCGTGTTTGTGCTTTTTTTTTGTAGTGGGTGGTGACAAACCTCCGGCCTATTGAAAATTCAAATTCAAGACCTGTTGCCTTCTCATGGGTCTTCGATCTCAATGGTATTGCTGACATGTACAAATCTTATGAGACAACAAATATTTGGTATTTCCTTAACCCGTTTGATTCACATTGCATTGCAGAATGAAATTTTCCTGCTCAATCGAAGAATATTTCCGAAAACAATTTCTTGGTATGCTTGCAGGGGAATTGTTGAAAATGTTCCTCGTGGCGTCCACATGAACTTCTTAAAAGCTGAGCGAAGCTTACATAGATGGGCGCTTGAAGATCTACAAAGGATTCATGCGGCCGAGGAGTTGGCTTCAGAGGAGGGAGCTGGAGTCCAGATGCATGTTCTTGAAGATGCTGGGCACTGGGTAAGTTCTCTATTGGAGTCCAGTTCTTTTTGAGTGCCACTATCACTTCAGTTATACAATGCCTCCGATACTAACTGAAACAAACTGCTATTTTTTGTGGTTTGTTGAGCCTGTCTGCATTCTCCGATTCTAGAGTTCTTTGTGCTTGAATTTTTTGTTTTTATATAAGGACAACAGCAGCAATAAAAACAACTTCAAACATTTATCCCACTACATGGGATGGGCTAACATAAATTATTTTTTCTCCATTTTGCTCTATTAAGAGTCCTCTCATTTAAATTTAATAAAAAAAGTCATTTCTAGTACTTTCTAACCAAGCCTTTTTAGGGCTACATCTATGTTTCTTAACATAGGCTAGATCTAATATATCTACTCTTTTAATCGGGTCATCAGAAAGCCGACGTTTTATTTGCCAAACCATCTAAGACGACTCTCTCTAATCTTATATGCCACGAAAGCTATTTCACTCTTTTCACGTATATAATACTTTTGCATGCTTTCTTTTAAGTGTAAAGCCACTCATCCCCATAAGCATCCTCATCAAATCATCTAAGGTAGCTCTCTCTAATCTTATATGCCATTAGAGCTACTTCAATCTTTTCACATATATAATACTTTGGGCCTAATACTTTTGCATGCTGCCTTTAAGTGTAAAGCCATTCATCCACATAAGCATCATCATCTCTACAACAATTAACTTAATTTAATGCTACTCTTTTAATGGCCAATATTCTATGCCATAAAGCATTGCAGGTTTCACTGCCATCTTATAAAATTTTTCTTTAAAATTGAGGGGTACTTTCCTATCACACAATATACCTGATGCATTACTCACCTTCAACTATCCAATCTGAATTATTCTAATTTAATGACTTTATCGTCCAATGACACAATTCCACCACAATATATATTACTACTAAAATAACTTTAATTTTTTTTAAGAAGAAAAAAAAACTTGTCTTATGGCTCTTTTTAGTGTGTTGATAAAAATAAAAATAAAAATCAGAAAATGATAATTCAGTTTTTATTCATTTTGAGTTTTAAATTAAAGGAGGAGATTGAAGGAGATTTCTATATTTGAAATCAACATTGTTGCCTAACTCCATCCAAAAAATGTTAGATTTTTCAAAACATAAACTCTTATTCTGATGTCAGCAAAAGCTCATTATTCATGTTTGATTGTGCTTGGCTTGATAATTAGCTTGAAATCACCTTATTTTTTAAATTTTATTTACTTAATGAGTCAAATATGAATATAATTTTACTTGACCCTATTTGGCTCAATAAATTTCATGGCGCATTTCGCCATTTTGGCTTTCAGGTGCATGCAGACAATCCTGATGGTCTGTTCAAAATCCTATCCAAATCCTTCAAGTGTACAGTAGCAGCGAAGAAAGTACTACATGGCTTAAGATCCCAGTAGAAGAGAAGACTCTCTACTGTTACAAGATCAATATCCTAATCCACAGCTTTAGCCATTGCTGGAGTCAATTCTTTCATTCATTTCATGTGTATGACCTTTGCTATCATGTATTGCTTTTAACGGCTAGTTGTAAGCGTTGGAGTTTCTTATTTATGATTAATTTTATTATTCTTAAAAGAACACATTAAAAAAAATTGTAATTTCTATGAGAAATAATGTAAATGACAAGTAATCTTTATAAGAAATCATGAGAGAAGAAGTATTGAGAATTCTAATATGGAGAATTGATATCATTGAGGATTTTTGTTTGGCTGTTGAGGTGAATACTCAAATTCGATCTGTCAAAGTTTTCAAATTTATTTTCAACTAGTGTGTTATAAATCTGGTCATATTTGAGCTATTGAATAGTTTCAAGGTTGAAAATAAATAGAAAAAGAAATTATTAAGGTTTTATTTGGGAAGACTTTTTTTATTGGTTCAAGATATTTTATATCCGCATTAAATTAGTATCTTATGTGATCAATATGTCACATGCTTAATATCAATAAAATGAATCAATAGTTTCAAACATCATCGATGTTTATATTGGTAACATTAATAGTCTAGTGGCATGAATAGTAAAATAATGCAATAACATTAAATTTATGTTGTGACAATAAATTTGTACATTAATAACATGCATTTCAGTAGTCACACTAAATAAGTAAGAATTATAGTCTAATTGATATTTTCTCAGCATCATATTAATATTAGTAAACAAAGTTGTTACTCTTTGTTCATCGGCACAATAATCATCTCCTGATAACTCTCAATTAGTAAATCAGTAGAGGTTAACAACAAATCACATTATTTAAAAGAAAAGACATCGGCCCATTATCATGTAAAAGTCAAGTCAATCAGCATTCAACCAACATTAGAGAATAATTAATTTTGACTTGTCCCCCCCCCCCCCCCCCCCCCCCCCCACCCTCCCCTTCCCCCCAAATACATTATTATGACAGTATTATAACAACAATAACGACTAGCTATTACACAATTACATACTCACATTCATTTTTGATGTTTGAATAAACAATATGCTGACAGTAAAATTATAAGTTATTCAATCAGTAGAAACAATACAAAATACAGTAACTTTCGTTTTATCATATAACATTTAATAATTGTTACAGTCAAAATGCTTTGGATAATCGGTATGATAAAATGCAAAAAACTATGTGGTAAAAAAATTAATAAATTTGGAGAAAATACAATAAAATCAATTCATAGGAGAATCAAACAGCAAAAATAAAAATATTTGAAAACAAAGATATGATTAGAATCACCTACATTTGATTTGAGAAATATTTATAAAAGCGACAAAGCTATCCCGTCGCTAAAAGTCGACTTTCTCCCTTTCTCTCCACCACGCTGCAATTCAAACAGAAAACAGATTTTTTTTCATTTTCAATTATTTTCAGAAATTCAGATAATTACACTTATGATTTGTATGTTCTGTGAAAACTTTAATGTTATTGCAAACTTCTTTGATGTGTGCGTACTGTGACAGTAAGTTTTTTTTTCTGTTGCAAATTTCAACAATATTTATCAATAACTTCATCATTTAAGTTGTTTGGTTAAAAATAGCAGTCATGACCAATTCTTAAAAGAAAAATAAATTATAATGATTTATTAAAGAATTCGATCTTATTCACCATTTGAACTATATAAAATAAATCATCATGCATATGTTAGGTTTAAATTATATGAATAAATTACTATATATTTATTAAGTGGGAGGTTTGAATTAGTTAACCTTTGTTTTTTTCTCTCAACCAAGATCAACAGATGCTACGCAAATAAAACAAATCTACGGCGCGCTTAGTCAGAGCCCCCCCTCCGCTCCAAGCGGGAGCCGGAGATCACGCGGTGGCGATCTCGCCTTCCATCTCTTTCAGATAAATCGTTAGTTTCTGCTTCCATCCGTCGGATCCCTTCGCCACTCCGCGTTTTTAGTCCCCTGAACCTCTTACTCTCTCCCTTCTGGTGCAAGTCCTCCACGCTTCTCTTCGTTTTTTTTTATTTGCTTTATATTGTCTGTGTACTTTCATTGTTCTGAGAAAGGCTCGGTTGTGTCGTGCAAGCAAGCAGAAGATTGGCGTTTGGGTGTGTGTTTTTATTCCTGTTGCTTGTTGTAGGGAGTTTGATTCCTATTTTTATGAGATCGGGGAAGGGAGGGAGTAGTGGCGGTTTAGGGTTTATTCATTGGAATCCTCTTTTTTTGTGTGTGATTTAATTTTGGGGGGAATTTCGGTTAATGGATCTGTGTTTCTAGAGATATCTTCAAGTATTTAGTGGAATTGGGTGGGGTCTATGGGCTGTTTTTGCTCAAAGGGGATCGAAGGAGAGAAGCTAGTCCACGGAAGGAGAAAGAAGCCCCTGAAGAGATTGGTTGCTTCATCTGAGAAAGAAGACACAGTGGTAACGGATGTGGGTGTAAGTTTGGGTACGGAATCTATTGATGGAGGGAGGGAAAGACTGATACCGGAGCCGGAAGAGAATGGCATCAACCCTTATCCTCTCCTGCTTGGCAATGGAACCGTGAAAGATGCAACTACGTTTGAAAAGAGCAAGAAGGTTGCAGTTCAAGAGAGATGGGATAGCCGTGATGGGTGGGCGGAACAAGTCGGCCTGGTTTCAGTTGGTGGGGAGGCTGGAGATAATCAGCAGCAGAAGCAACAGCAGCAGAATCTAGTGATCCCCAGTGTGAAAAATGGGACTATTGCGGAGCATGTAGCAGCTGGTTGGCCGTTCTGGCTCACTAAGGTTGCTGGGGAAGCAGTGAAAGGGTGGCTGCCTAGGAAACTTGATTCTTTCATCAACATGGAAAAGGTTATCTTTCTTTGCTTGCATAACCTAGACGTGAATTACTTTCGTTTGGTTTGTTTAATTTTTTCCGCTTCCGCTTTAATAGGATGGTACGTTTCTGATTGCATTGCAAATTGTTTTTGTTGTCTTATTTTAGTTTTAGATTTGTTGTGTTATGGAAGAGTCATGAATTATATATCTACATCTTATTCACATAGAGATAAGTGATCTTGACTGCAAGGCCCACTTTTGAGATGGAAGTCGGCCTTAGTTATCCTGTTGATAGGATTGATGTTAAATCCTAGCATTTGAGTGGAACCACCTGATACTTCACACTAGGGTTGATGGGTCCTGTATTATTTTGGGGGGAAGGAAGGAGAGGGGGAACATGCAAAGATGTAGTGGTAGTGGACTTAACTTGAACAGTGTTAGGGCACAAGAGAAGGAAGGTCGGAATTTGGGCGTAGGGTAGGTGGTGCAAGGGGGACTCAAGCCACAAGCTGCTAATAAAATGATATGAATGGCATTTAGAGGACAAATCAAGTTTATTTGTAAGAGTGGCTGTTGAAAGGAGCAGTGGTGGTAGAGAAGATAAAGCTGTTTGCATGGTACAAGGAAATGTGGAGGATTGCTTTCCATTGGAGAGATTATGAAGTTGGGATTGATTGATTGCGTGATTAGAATTTTAATAGTTGAAAAGTTTGTATTTGGATGAGAAAAATGTTAGAGCCAATGGCTTGAACTTTTGTAATATTAGTGTCTTTCTTTTATTGTGTTGCTCTGCTGTAGATATGTCTACAGCCATGAAAACTTTGGTGACTTTAAGGAGGCCCTAATGAGTTGATGCTAAGATAAGGGTTTGTAGCTTGTAGCGACTGAGCTGCAAGACCACTAATATGGCATCTCATGTATTGGTGTTGTTGAGCCATCATTGAAGATAATGGAGGGTTCTTTGATCTGAGATAGATTATTAGAAGTGGTTAAAGGTAAAGTAAGTTAGGTAAGCTTGAGGGTTTTAGTTACTATTATGATCGGATGCTCCTGAATCATGTATGGCCTAGATGATGCTAGTTAGGCCAAGATATGTTGGACCGTCAATATATTACGAGAAACTTATTGGATCATTTAAAGGTGTGCTTGTCTAAATAGATTGGTTCAATTCTACCATCAAGTTTAGAGAGGTGTAAATTTTGGAGGGTATGCTAAAGAATGACCGATCTATTGCCTATGAACTATTGCTCCTATTGCTAGATCCAAACCATCCAATTTAATGAAACAAACATAAATTGGAAGAAGCTTGATTTATGGCCTTAAACTCCATCTCCTCTTGCCTCATTCATAGTTTATCCATTGTTGCTACAATAGAACCATAATAAAAGCTTTGATGTAATAGCAAACTATTGAAGCCTTTGTCTGACCATCTTATCATCTATTGCAGTTGCTCATTAAGTGGCTTTAAGGTCCTCATTGGGAACATAATCAAGCTTGTAATCCAAATTTTAGATTACCCAATCCAGCTTATGTTGGAAGCTAAATTATCATTCTTTCAAACACTTAGAAGAGGCACTAACAGAATTTTTAATTACTTTTGCAGATTGGTCAAGGAACTTATAGTACCGTTTACAAAGCCCGTGATCTTCTCACTGGCAAGATTGTTGCACTTAAGAAAGTGCGGTTTATTAATTTGGATCCTGATAGTGTTCAATTCATGGCAAGGGAAATTTATGTTCTCCGTAGGCTTGATCATCCTAATGTTATCAAACTTGAAGGTCTAGTGGCTTCAAAATGTCAAACAGCCTGTGGCTTATATTTCCATATATGGAGCATGATCTAGCTGGACTTGCAGCTAGACCTGGGATTAAGTTTACTCATTCTCAGGTGCTTGATTTAGCATCTAAATAGTAATTTCTTAATCTAGCACAACTTATCTGAGTTTAGTGTTTCTCCTATTTTAATGTTCTTATTGTTTCAAGGAGTTTACTTTGGATTTCAGGTTAAGTGCTTTATGCAACAGCTATTCAATGGCCTAAACCATTGCCACAATAATGGGGTTTTGCATCGAGATATCAAGGGAGCAAACCTTCTCTTAAATGATGATGGCATACTTAAAATAGCAGACTTTGGTCTTGCTACATTTTTCAGCAATGAACCAAAGCACCCTTTAACAAGCCGAGTTGTAACCTTGTGGTATCGACCTCCTGAACTTCTGCTGGGTGCCCAAAAGTATGGAGCTTCTGTTGATTTGTGGAGTAGCGGTTGCATACTTGCGGAGCTGCTTTGTGGGAAGCCTATCATGCCAGGAAGAACTGAGGTATTATTGGGATAACACATTGCATCCTTTGATGCGTACAAGTTACGATACAAGAGAGCATATAAAAAAAAATGATGTTCAGATTTTAAATATTTTAAAATACTTTTCAAAGTTTTCAAAATATTTTAAATTATCTCAAAACTACGTAACTAGGGGTCCGATGGTTTTGGTAATCTGAACCTATTGCAACACCTCGTGCTGATCATGAAGTGTTATATTATACTCGAGTTGATGACAGTAGGCATTAACAAGTTATAGGTATCAAACTAGTAGCTGGTGATCATACCATATTGTGTGGATGATAGATTTGTCACATATATAGTTGATTGTTATGTGCAAAGTTGACCATCTTAATGGCGATTTTAGTAGTGATTTGAAGCTTAAATCATGCTGTGATGAGGAGGAACAGGTTTTAGAGAGGATTACTTCATACAAATTTTAGCCGTCCAAAATGTTCAGTTTTGGTCTGTTTGATCTGCATTGCATTGTTTGGGTGAGATTATCTAACCAATATTCTTATTCATGATTCGTGGTTTTAATTTATCGATCTGAACTGATTCAATTCATACTTATCTATTTTCTAACCTCACCTATGTCATTCTTCTGTTCTTTTCTAGGTTCTACAGAGCACAATCCTCTCCAAAGAACCTTTTTCCTCTGTCCTACCATGCATTGCAGCTCCTGTTCTCTTTCATTATTCTTTTTTTAATCTGCAAAACCCTTCTTAAAATTAAGCACTTGATGAGGTAGGCTAATAAAAACTTTTCCGTACCAAAAGAAGATGACATTCCTAAATTTGATTGGTCCACCGATGAAAGTGAGGTCCAAATGTGATGTAGAACAATATCGGAATTGCACGGAGACATACTAAGACAATTGAGTAAGTACGTCAATATAAAGATTAACGAGTCACAGTTAATGATTTAAAGAGATCTCTGTCGCAGAATTGTTTAGGCATTGTTACAAACTCATTAGGCAAAACAATTTAAAACAATAACAAACATGCGAGTAATGACGAATGCACTTTAACAATAATCCGCGGGTTAATATTTAGAAAAGTCACCTTGAGTTTCCCTCACTCAAGCTCTCTTGCGGTTAACAGAAGAAAGATATTAGCAACACTAACGTGATCGCCACGAGGAAGAGGGAGCTTACAATACGTTCCACGGGAAAGCTATTCGGAGAGGGAGGAGTTGATGAACAGTGCAAGCGTGGTCACTCGGATGGACGGTAGTATTCGTCGTAGACAGCAACATGCAGCCTCTAGCTTCCTTGGGACAGCAGTTTGATGATCTCTGGCGAGTGGGCAGCAAGTATCTTTGGGCTGGTTTCTCTAAACAGCAAAATGAAGCTCTTGGACAGCACACAAAGGCCTCCGGGTGGCCTGACAGTTGCCAAAAACAGTCCAGAATTTCTGGACAGCAATCTCGGGTCTTCAAGGATGCAGGATGGTAATTCAATAAGGCTGGAATATGTGGCCAGCCACTTGAAGTTTCCAGGAAATTAAGAAAAACGTGGGAAGACCTTTGAGAGGAGGCGGTGGGGATTGAATTGGCCGGTGGGGTTTTGATTCCGAAATTAAAATGTGTATTTTAATTTCAGATTGTCATTAATGGAGATTGTTAATTTGAAATTCAAATTAACTCAATTAAGGGAGTAATGGGGCCGGCGGTTACTAGAGGAATTTAGGGGGGGGAATTAAGTGTTGCTTAGGTGGCAAAGCGGAGAGAGAATAGGCTGGATGGGGGGCCGGCCAAGCCATGGGGAAGGAGAGGGAAGTTGGTTAATTAGTGGGGCCCATGAAGTTAATTAAAACCTGATTTTAAATTTCAGATTTTAATTGATTAGGGAGAATCGAAATTTGAATTCAAAATACATGGGATCTCATTTAATTCTATTCCTAAATGTAGTGAATCATTTTAGGAAAGAAGTAATGAAGAATTAGAGCATGAATTTCAAATTTCATGATGAAGGGGGCGGCGGGATGTTACCAGGGAAGAGGAGCCGGGTCAGGGGGGCGACGGTGGGCTGGCTGGGCTGGTGGCAGGCCTAGCCGGCGGCAAGGAGGGGCGCGGGTGGGTGAGACGGCGGCTTTTCTGGGGGGTTTTGGTGGAGACGGCGGCAGGGAGACGGGATGAAGGGGAAAATATGGTTAAAGGCAATGGAGAAGGGGTGTGGTGGTTTGCTGATCAAGGGGTGGGGGTGTTGGAGGAAAGCCGGCGGCTGAGGGAGGAGGTAAGGAGAAAAACAAATAGAAAAGAGAAAGAACAAAACCAAGAGCTCCACCAAGGGGCTGTTTGGGTATTGCGTTGAGCCTCTCCAAGGCCAATCCTCACGCGAGAACTCACAAAGAGAACTCCAGAACTCACAAAGAGATCCAAAAATTCAAAATTTTCATTAGCAATCATCATCCCCATTACATAAGAAATGGCCATATATATAGGCCTCAAAATGACAAAGAGAACAAAAGACTCAAATGCCCCTTGGGCTACAACAGCGACCAATTACCCATAAGGGCAAAAACGGAAAAACATAAAAAAATAAAAATAAGCTACTACATAAAATGATGAAAATATAGATCATGATCGAGGCCGTCGATCTCCGGCATCTCCGATGGTACACGTGTCGAAGATGCTGACGATGTCCTCATCAAAATGTTTTTTATTTTTTGTAGATTTTTTGCGGACTGTAGCATCACTCTTTTTTGTGACAGTTTATTGCTATAAGTGGTAGTCATCGACCCTTCTATTATATTACAAGTTTTAGAGCGCCTAAAAGCATTTTTTTTTTTCAGTACTTTTCTTCCCTAATTGGATACGTGTTTAAAGGAACCGTATCCCTTGTATTTTTGTTAGTTTAGTATCAAGTGGAATATACTTTTCTCTTTCATGCACCACATTGATGGTTTATAATGGCAGCTAAGAATTGTGAGCTTGATATCCAAACATGTGTTGTATTGTGTGTTGCCGCTTTTCATCTGTGAGAAGTCAAATTTATAGTGCTCTAAGAGATTACTTAGCTCAACTTTTATCAGTATTCATACTGTCTTGCACAGTTATTTGCACATGAATTGGGAAGCTCTTTTTTTTTTTTATGAGGAAATAGTATGTTATATTATATGATATGTTTGAACTTGCATTAATTACTCCGATCACAGGTTTTTAAAAATTAATCAAGTCTGGATAACGGTGAGTAAATATTTATTCCGAGTGTTCCTCATAAATTCTAACATTGTTGGAAATGTGAGCTATTTTTCCATCCTTAAATAGTTTCCTTTATGTGAACGGTGCTCCTCTTAAATTTTACTCTTGATGCATATGTTATGCATTGCATCTTATGACTTATTTCCTTAAATAGTTTCCTTTATGACTTGATGTGAGTAATTTTTCAGGTTGAACAACTGCACATGATATTTAAGCTGTGTGGTTCACCTTCAGAAGAATACTGGAGGAAGTCGAAGCTGCCACATGCTACTATCTTTAAACCTCAACATCCTTATAAAAGTAATATTAGTCAGGAATTCAGGGACTTTCCGTCTACTGCTGTAGCTCTTTTAGAAAGATTGCTTGCAGTAGATCCAGCTGATAGGGGAACTTCTTCTTCGGCCCTCGCAAGTGAAGTAAGTTTCTGATTTTCTTTTAATAGTTTCAGTCTGCTGTCTTGTCAGTTCAATTTAATTTCTAAGTGCCGGTTTTCTGCTACTTTATGCTTGAAGTTAGATCTCTTGACTCTGCAAAGTTTCATACTCACTTTCCAAATTGCATTAGATGCAATAACTGGTAATTAAGGTCACCCTTGCTTTTGATTTTTGCATTTATTTATATCAATGATCCTACTATGGCATCACCATTCTAGTACTTTCAATTTTGGGAAGTGGACTCAAACTTCACAGAAGTTATACTGAATAGGTTGGAAAAGAGGAGAAGAAGGTGCACCTTTTAATTCCTTGATTGTCGAGAAGGTTAGAGGAAGAAATGAGGAGGTAAATTGAAGAAATGGATTGGTAGATTATAAGAATGTGTACCTAAGCGGAAGAGAGGTATGAAGTAGAGACAGGGAAAGCTAGGAAGAAGCCTCATGGCTTTTTCTATTGTGAGAATGAGTGCCATATAGAAAGAAGGGTCTATTAAGCTGGAGAATTCTGGACAGCTCTTTTATATTTTTATTCCAATTATCAAGCATCATTATATTCATAACTCAAGACTGATGCATATGGTAGCATTCATTATTTTTGTGGACGATCACATTTTTTATGGACGATCTAGTCTTAAAATAATGTGAAAATAACATGCATAGTGGTGAAAATTAATCATTTTATCATTGACAAGTGATAAAACAATAAATAAGTTCAAATGACTAATTGACAGCATCCGTTTTGATTAAAGACTATAGCCATGATATAAGACATTTAACTTAGTGCAAAGAGTCAAAACTAATTACTTAACGTAGATGTCACAAACTGCATATAGCGAATTATCCTGCATTATAGTGTTGGATCCTAACACAATAAATATGAGGTTGATATGTAAAACCTAAGCCCTTTAAATGCATCTATAGTAAAGGTCATGGTTACAGCAACAATAACATAAGTCTTTATCCCAATTTGTGGGGTGTAAAACCTAAGCCTTTTATATGTGTCTACAGTATAGGTGATGGTTCTAAACCTTAAATTGCATCTATGTCCTCAAGTATAAATTTATGATTGTATCATTTCAATTTGCTTTTTTGAGTTCTCAGTTTGGTTATTTCTACCTGTTTAGTTGTTGCCTTTAGAATAAAGTTAAGCTACTCGGAAATTTTTGTTCTTTCCTTGGTATTCTGGGTGTAAAAGAGCTGAGTTCTCATTCTTGCATTGAAAGGTGTAAACCAGCTAAACATGAAAGAATTGGATTTTTCTCATCTAATGAGCTGAAAAATGTTGTTCGTATTTACTTGTTTATTTTCAAGTTGGCTCGAACCAAAAATAAATTGAGCTAGCTCTTGTTCATATTCAACTCCCTTAGTCAACTAAAAGATCTTGTTTTAGCTTGGCTTGGCTTTCTTGTAACAAGCCAAGCTTGAACCACTCATTGAGGCAAACATGAGTTGTTTGTGAACATCCATCTTTTTTTCTTATGCTTCTTTCTGGATTCCTGGGTATAAATCTAGATTTTGCTAGCTTTTTTATGAGCTTATTTTTAGTTATAGCATGACTTTTTTCTCATGCTGCTCCATCAAAGGGTGACTTTGTTTTCTTTTTAAACTTTCAGTTCTTTACTGTGGAGCCAATTGCATGTGATCCTTCAGACTTACCTAAATTTCCTCCTAGCAAGGAGTTTGATGCTAAGAAGCTTCGGGAAGTGGAAGCTGGAAGGTATATGAATTTTTTATAATCATTGAGCTTATTTGCATAGCTTTGCTGTTAGTTCTTGGGGCTGCTGAGTCTGTTTTATTTTCACCATAAAAAACAAATAAAGTGCACCAATTTTAACAAACTTCACAACTTTTATCTTTAGGCGAAGAGAGGCAGCTAAGATGGGAAATGACCGTGAATCTGGAAGAAAAGAGTTGAAAAATTCCAACGGAATGGCAATTTTAGATGCGAATGCGGAATCACAGGTATATTGCTTATTGGATTGTACTGAAATTCTTTTTGATTTTTTGGTCGAAAATGGATCATTCAAGTTCATTTGTTAACCGTGATTCTTTTTGGGATCATTTGTTTATGTGATGGTTGACACATGTAGGGTGCTAGAAATCGTGCTTAACAATGTTTACTTCAATTCTAATTCATATACTTAAATTTGCTTTTTATCGTTTCATAATTCTTTTTTCATTTATTCATATTAAGTGGTACAGTAAATTCAAATATATTTTCATAAATCCTTGTGCACTACGGCTATGATAATGTGTTGAATTAAGTTATAATGTCATACTTTAAAACTATGGAGAGGGTTATGGAACATAGGTTGCGGCATGACACTAATATTTCTCAAAATCAATTTGGATTCATGCCATGTAGGTCTACTATGGAAGCTATACATATATTAAGAGGTTTATGGAGAAGTATAGGGAGAACAAGGAGGATCTACATATGACTTTTATTGATTTAGAGAAAGCATATGATAAAGTTCCAAGAGAAGTGCTATGGAGAGTTCTACATAAGAAAGAGGTTAATAATGCTTATATTCAAGTCATTAAGGATATGTATGCAGGAGTTGTTACTAGTGTTCAAACGCAAGGTGGTTTAACCAAGTATTTTCCTATTTCAGTTGGATTACATCAAGGATCAGCCTTATGACCATATCTTTTTCCTTTTGTCATGATGTTCTCACTATACATTTGCAAGAGGTTGTACCCTGGTGTATGCTTTTTGCTGATGATATTCTTCTTGTTGATAACTAGAGAGGGAGTTGAAGGTAAACTTGAATTATGGAGGTTAACCTCAGAGTCTAAAGGTTTTCATCTGAGTAATCTAAAACTGAATATATGGAGTGTAATTTTTGTAATAATAAATCTAATGAGGGGATTGTGATTTTGGGCGATCAAGTCATTAATAAGAGTACACGTTTTAGATATCTTAAGTCTATTGTTCAGAGTGATGGTGAAATAGATGTGGATATTATTAGTAAAATTCAAGTTGGATGGTTGAAGTGGAGGAATGCATCAAGCTTGTTGTGTGATAGAAAAGTCCCTCTCAAACTTTAGTGAAAATTTTATAAGAGGGCAGTGAGACATACAATGCTTTATGGTGCAGAATGTTGGCCATTAAAAGAGAAGCATAATGTTAAGTGTTGCAGAGATGAGGATGCTCGAGTGGATGAGTGGCTTTACTCTTAGAGACATGATACAAAATGAGCTTCTACGTGAAAAGGTTGGAGTAGCTCCAGTGGAAGATAAGATTAAAAAGAGTTGCCTTAGATGGTTTGGTTAGATTTGACTTATGTTAAGAAAGGTAGATGTAGACCTAAAGAAATGTTTGGTTAGAAAATATTAGAAATGACATTTCTTTATTAGATTTAGATGAGAATTTGACCCTTAACAGGACATAATGGAGAAAAAGTATTCATGTAGCTGACCCCACAGTGGGATCAAGGATTGTTTTTGTTGTTGTTGTTGATGTGTTGTTGTTTGCACACTACGCCTAGCTTACCTTTAGGTCACTTTTTAATAAATCCTTCCACATAAATTATATCTAATTGTCTTATTGATTCATTTTTAATCATTTTTTATACATGCTTAAACCATCCAAGTAAATTTTTTTATGATCTTTAACATGTTGCATCCGTGTATCTCTAGTATAATTATTTATGATATTTAACACATTATTGGTGAATTGTTTGTTGCTTGGCACGCAAATCCATTTAACATAAGTACCTGCATTGTTGTTTTATAAATTTTCTTTTAATTTATATGATAATCTCTTATCACATATTCTTTTCAAATAAATTCTTCAGTTTTACTCAAAATTTAACTCTAAATGATATATTCTCATCCATATCCTAGTTTTATATAATCGATTGATGTACTTAAACCTATCATATTTGTGTATTGCTTTATCTTCTTGCAATTTTGATTGGTAATAATTATTATTATTTTTATATCCACTTAAATGACATTTTGTTCGCAAATTTAGCCCCTTTTATAGAAGTTTCTTTTATTATTCTGATTTTAGCTTTATTTGGTGGATATCTCAGGTATTATTTATGTAAATAAAATAAATCAAGGTAATATTTTTTGTCATCATTAAGATCAACGTATAAAAAAATGTTGACTTAATTTGATCTTCGATATAACGGAGAATGAGAATCATGAGAGGGTGAGCACATGAGGAGGAAGAGAGTAGCATGAACCTTTAATAAGGCTCTAAGTCTTGAAGAGGAAGGTGGATAGACGCTGAAGGAAACCACCACCAAAAGATCTGTAGTGGTAAGGAAGGAGAATATGTAGTGAAAGTGAAATCTTGCCCTTTAAAATGATCTCCGACTTTCACCTCAAGCCTTGCTTACAAGTAAACTTTTTATAGCGAGGTCAGACATTTTTTGACCAATTTGATAAAGCCACTGCCACGGACCTTGGAAAAAGATTTGAGAGATTGCGATGACTTGGAGATTCATTTTGCATACGTTAGCCTTAAAGCCATCCACCCACTGAAGTGCCTGCCAAAATTATAATGTTTACCTGACTTTTTATATAGATACAAATATTGAGTAGACTTCAAATACTTTCTAGAGAGTCAGCAAAACTCAATATCTACCAAAAAAAAACAATTTTGAGTTGTATGCACAGCTTGAAAGTAAACTTGACCCAATTTTCATTATTTCAATAGTTATTTTTGCAGCTAATTGAAAAAAGCTTATAAATTTTATGATGAATTAAAACTAATGTTACTAAAGCTGCTGCCAATCTCTCATGGCTACTTGGTCCAGAGTTTCAAGCTTCGTATTCTCATGGGGAATGATCAATGAAGTGGAGAAATCCTTTTTTCTTTTCGGAAAAAGAGAATAAATGCTTATTTACACTATTTTGTAGCACTTTTTTATGTCTTTCATTATGACAATGTACATGTTATTCCTCTTCATTGACTACCCTTTTCGATAATCTATTTTTTTGAACCCTTTGTTTCCTATCTCCAAGATGATATCATCTATCAATAAAAAAAAAGAAAGAGAGGAAGAGTTTGTTCCTCTTTTTGCACTCCTGGCAAGAAAAAGATTCCATTATATCTGTTAAAAGACATTAATTAAGGCCACTTGAAATCATTACTTAGCACTCGTTGAATATCATAAACAGCATGGTTAATAACTGTGGTTGGCCTATATTGTAGTTGCCATGTTTATCAATTGTACATAGAGAAAATTTGATTACTTTACTGTGCAATAGAAGCAGTCCTGGGTATAGATTTTATTTATGGAATTCAAGACGTTCTATACAATTTATTTGTTTTGGATCTTCTGACATTCATCATTGCTTTTCGCTCTTACTGTTTGGTGCGCAGCGTTTGCATAAGAATTCTAGAAGCAGCAGTGTTAAGCACAAACCACGGGAAGATACTAGCATTTTTTTCCTGAATGATCATCCTAGAGGAATGACGGAGAACGGCTTTGCACGCCGTGAAGGATATGGTCTGTCTGTGAGTAAGAGCTCGAAAGAGGATTCACGGCACGCCGTGCCTGGACTTTTGTCTTCAAATTCTGGCAAATTGAATTCTTCAAGGAGTCAGAGATCTCACTTGACCAATGGAAAAGTTGCCAGGTTTTCTGGCTTATCAGGTCCACTGGAAAGTAGCCTTGCCTCAACAAAGTTTTCTAATCATAGAGATGGTCATGATCAATCCTACCATTCCGGGCAGCTTCAAGTTTCATCACACAATCAGCTTGATGTTGGAAATGCTTCTGCCACTTACCAGTTATTTAATAGGCGTTCCTCTTCTCATAAGAGGGATGAGGGAGGAAGGGATTTGACAGCAGTAAGTCCTGTTCTTGTTAATTTCCATTTAGCCCATTGGATAGTTTGCTCTTCTCAGGAAATTGCATGATATAAACTTCAATTAATGATAGATTTAAATATCTATTAACGTCACTAGAACAAACCTGGACTTAGGCATAGTGATCTTCACAGCCAAACCGTTTAAGCCATCTTTAATAGAGCATGTGTTGTATTTTTAGGCCTGTAGTATAAATTTGCACTGTTGCATGTTTAAGCTTGGTTTGCATTGCAGTCTTATCATGATAATAATATCTGAATCTCGTATGTGTATTTTCAAGATATTTTAGAATGGCATGGAAAAAACCTTTCTAGTTTATCCTGCTATTTGAGTTCCTGAGAAAGGTTGGCTTGAGCCTTTAGCCCGCGAAATTAGGGCATCGACAGCCTTGCTGATTGTTGGGCGGGTTTGAATGGTTTATTTTATCTGAATCCATGTCTAAGTCCAGGTTGGTTAAGGCCTTTGAAAAAAATCTGTAATATTCAACCCAATCAGAACCCAACTCAGTAAACCCAGGTCTAAAGTTATATTAAATCTGTATTTTAGGCTTTGTTTGGAACTGCTTTCTTACTGCTTCTTAAAGCAGCTTATTAGTATAAAAATTTTAATTTTTGTATTAAAACTACTTTAAGAAGCAATAAGAAAGTCATCCCGAACGAAGCCTTAGTCTTTGCTGAGAGCAGCGTCTTTTTGAATTGCAAATAAATCTTAGATGGTCTTTACACATTCAATTTAGATTGTTTATAGAATTTTTAGTGCATAAATAACTCCCATTTTCTTTTATCTCTCAAGAAAATTATTTGCTTGTTTGCAAAAATTTATACTAGGAGCTTCTGACGTAGTTGTGATAAGGAGCGACTTTTCATGGTAACATTAATCATATGTTTTGACATGGCCAGCCAGAGTCAGCAGTATATTTTATATAAATGCCTAAAATTTTTTGTTGTCTTCAAAATTAGTATAAACGTCTTTCATTCCTTAAGCATTCTATGTCAAAGCAGGAAAATTATAGTATGATTATAATTTTTTCTTCTATAATATATACTTCGCTGAATACTTGGAAAAACTGTGAGTCAGGATATTCTAACCCATATTTAAATTTTAATCAATTAGTCTTATATTGTCTTGATTATTGATAAGTTTTACGCTGGTTGTCGACTACCTAAAGTAACCCTCCACTTTTCTCATCGAGGACTTGGGACCTAGCAACGGACTTAGAAATGATCTTTCCTTATTAGATTTAAATGACAATTTGATTTTTAACATGACACAATGGAAAAAAAAGATTCATGTAGCCAACCACACGTAGTGGGACGAAGGCTTGATGTTGTTGTTGTAGTCTTATGTTGTACTTATTTCAAAGCAAATATGATGGTTATAAATAAAATCCATCCTGATCTTATGTCAATTAGAATATCTTAATACAAAATTTGTACCTAAAACATTATAAATTTTCTCCAACATCTTAACTTACATATTCCTTGCTGCACATTCTGATATGCTTGTAATAACCAATGAGCTTTTGAATGGTCCCAGGCTTACGAGCACAAGAGAAACAGAATAATGTACTCAGGACCATTGATGCCCACAGTGGACAACATTGATGAAATGCTCAAAGAACATGAGAGGCAGATCGAACAGGCAGTACGCAAAGCTTGTATCAAGAGAAAAAATGATAAAAAGTATGGTGTGAAAAGCCAGTCTGAAACCTTGCTCTTGACTGGCAGAATTTGAAGATATGCTTAAAGGCTAAAGCTACTGATTTCAAATAAATGGCCTTCTATGGAGCTAAGGAAATTTCGTCAAATGGGTAATTAATTTCTTCGCTAATACATGTTTGTTACCATAAATTAGTTCACATAGTAAGTAAATTACACAGCTGACTTGTTTTTGTTGGCTGAAATATCCAGTTTATAGGTCAATTGCACGACTGCTTAATGATTTTATCCTCCAGTTAGAGCTTTTAGAATTTTTTTTTTTTTTTTCATTTATTTGTTTTCTTTTTATCTGTAGGAGAAGTTATGAGATAAAATGTTAGGTTTTTTTGGCCATTTGGCTTAGTTGGAATGTTACAGAGGACATTATTAGCCTGAGTATGTGGGAGGTTGAAAAGATGGGCCTTCCCTGCTACAGGCCTGGAATTGAATCTATTTATTTAGCTGATTACTTTTGTACATAATATGTAAAGTTCTTTTAGCAGTTTCTTTATGATTTTGTTCAGTTGTTTCTGTTTATTTATAGTTTTATTTCTTGCTTATTATGGAGAGAATTGGTCATTGAAGTTGGATTTTTCTCTTCATTCTACAATAGCATGCATCTTTTTTCTCCATTGTTTTATTAAGAGTTAAATTCTCATTTAAATCTAATAAAAAAATCATTTTTAATACTTTCTAATTAAGTTTCATTTGGGACGGCTTTTTATTGCTTCTTAAAGCAGCTTTCTAACATTAAAATTAAATTTTTTTGTACTGGAAAGTTGCTTTAAGCAGCAGTAAGAAAGCCGTCCCAAATGTAGCCTAAGTCTTTTAGATCTATCTCTATCTTTTTTAATATAAGTTAGATCTAATATATCTACTCTCCTAATCGGGTTATAAATGACAAGAATTATATGTGAATTAAATTTAATTAATTTTGTGATGATTATTCATCAAGGCTATGAAAATAAGAAGGATGATATCAAAATATTTAAAATTCTTTTTAGAAGTTTAGGTATTTTACTTGTTGAAATCATCATATTATATATATTCAAGGTATAATTAAGGAGTAATGTCATTTGAGAGAACATGGGTCTTAGTTGGATTAGTTAAACAAATAGTTTTTAGTCATATTGTAACTCCAAAGTCTAGCATTGTATGATTATAGCTTTAGTTTAGTTTAGTTTTTTTTTTTTTCTATTTTAGTTTTAATTTCTCAATTATAGTTTATATTTGGCTTTTTTGTGATAAATTTTTATTGTTTTCTAAATTAATTTTTTAGTATAAAATAAAAAAAAATACTGAAAAACTGATGTAGAATGCAATAAAAAAGGTGTTCTAAATTAAGAAATCGCGATTCATATTTAATAAATTAAATAATATTTATTAGTCTTTAATATATATGTATAAATATAATTTATTGAATGTTGCCGAAACGGTTTTATAAACATATTGTAACAGCGATTATCGTGCATCTCAGTATTAAAAAAGAAGAAAGTGAGCGCGCGCGAAGTCCCATCAAATACCAAACGGTGGGTCCACCGCTCAATTCGCGATCAAAATCAGGATTATAGTAATCGAAAACCGCACCGCAATCTATTACCAAACACATGGGATATTTACGCTATTTACATTGCAATTTTTATATTTGCAAAAGCAACATTCATAGTCATTTTTATGATTATCAAATTAATGCAGTCATAAATATCATTGAAAAATCACACCATCATTGTTAACATATTGCGATCAAATTATATTTGTTGATGCAGTTCATAAAGTTATTTAAAAGAAATGTGGAGATGGGAGAAATTTGTAAATAATTGTTGGGAGAAATAGAGGTTAGGAAAATTTCAGGAAATGAATTTAAGCTTTTGATATGTGGAAGTATGAGGGCTAAGGGAGAGCGACAATTACTTCTGAAAGTGGAAGCATACTAATTGTAGTGCAACTAAAACTTTCTTTTTCGTGAACTCTGAAGCTCACTCTTCCCTCGAAATCCTAAACTTAAAGATCGTTGACTCTACAAAGTTACTTGTAGAATCTTTCAAACAGATAAATTATTTTGTGCAGAGATCGGATGCAGAACGTCGTCTGGAGATCAATTAGAATGTGTCACCACGTCAACAGTATTGAACCATGATACCGAGCGAAGGGGTGACGTGGCACATTTTGGTTGGTCTTCGAACGACGTTTATTAATGAATGCAAACAAACACGAACACCTTTGCTGAGGATGATTACAGAAGGAAGATACAGAGACTCATCAAATCACGATAATTCTTACACTAGAGAGGAGTGTTCACTAATGGAGGAGGAAGATGCTTCAATATGAGTTCTCTCATGTGCTTGTATTGAGAAATATTGAATGAATAGAGTACATGTAGGAATTAGATATAATAACATAAATATATATGTAAGTTCTTTTTTCTAGTTTTATTCGCACATTTTCTTCGTAAATATATAAGTAAATAATTTTAAATGTATAAAAATCGAACTTATTAATATATAGTTAAAATCCATTTATAAATTTTATTTACACATCCCCTCCATCCATAAAATTTAATATTGCACTACATTATCACACTTCTAAGTTCTAAAAAAAAATCACATTT